>JACCPG010008387.1:0-47497 GCA_016069955.1 Drepana arcuata | reverse complement strand
TAATTTACAACTAAATGCCAAACTTTAATTCCGGTTTTGCTCTAAATGTTCTAACATTAATTTATAGTTGTTCTTAACGTACATGAAATGAAAAAAAATATGTCTGAATTTTACTGACACCATCTGTATAATCAGAAAGTACTAGGTTCAGGAGCTAGAGCTCATGTTGCACGAATAATCTATTGCTAAATCGTAGTTTAGTTACATAATCCTCACATTGACTATGAATGACAATTTTATGCCACGTATTTTTGTTATTTTACCCGCTGAGCTCATGTAAAACGCTCGCTCCGTAGCCCAACTAAAACGGTACCTTTGATGCGCTCCTAACGACAGATATGCGGGATAGGAAGCTATACTGAGATTGCAGTGTAATATCAGATCTGCATAAACGGAAAAGCTATACTTGTGGCGTACGCTTTAAGTCATATTCGACTCTCGTCGATGTCAATAATGAATGTTCCCGCTTTCAAATAAAGAAAGACTCAACTTCATAGAAATTATGTCTTCAGCTTGAAAAGCACACTCACTAATGCCGATGTTCACGAACTTTGACTACGTGAGTATATGCTCGTAAACATAAGAAGTATTTAAATACGTATTAAGAAAAACTAATTTCTCATGTTTGTATCAATTAGATAAGTATTTAAATATTTCACTCAAAGATAGGTACGTCCAGAGTCGAAACCTGCGAGCATCTATGAAAGGACTACTTACGCCGTGAAGGACGGCGGGTTGATATGTATGTATCTAAAATATATCCAAGTAAAGGCAGTCACATACTCTCAACGTGTATGAAGTAAAGTTCTCTCCCCGAACAAATATATCTCCTTCCTGTGCGCAACTCAGGTGGTTGCAAATGTAACTGAATCAACTGTGTATTGTTTTCAGGTAAGTGCGGCTGCGGCTGGCGCACGCTCGAACTCCGTGGGAACTAACCCCGGCCATCACTGGCCACTGGTCACCACTGGGTAAAGTTACACGACCGGTTCCATACATTTTGTGCACGATGTACCTAAGGCGGGATTATTAAGTTACGCTATGTTGTAACTACATTTTGTACTAGTTCTCGCAGATATTGAAATGTAGTTCACGGAAAGAAGCGAGGGTGGGGCCCATTCTAGGATTTTCAATCGTATCGTTTGTCGGTGGTCTGTATTCGGCGGTTAGCATTGCTATTTACAAAAAAAAAACGAAAGTGTAAAGGCGATAATGTACATTTGTCGGGTTCCTTAATAATAAATATCAACTCCACTGCGAGTTTTATTTTCTGAATTGTCTCGATACGATAAAATCAGTATTGCAGCTAATGAAACGAAACATAACGCCCCTGTTCGTCGAACTATCAAATAATACCTTTACATCGGCTGTAAACGCAGATGCGTTTACAGATCAAAGGTGCGTCTGGCATGTGTGCATTAATGTAACACCATACATTACTAAAGTATAGGTCGATTTGTATTTGATACGAGCCTTAGACGGTGGTATAAGAATTAGTAAACTACGCCTTCGCAGAGAGGCTTTAATAAAAAATTCAGTGACATCAATGAGATAATAAGCACGTAGAACCGTGGCATTCTTGTAAAATGTTAAATTACGATCTTCTAAGTTTGCAATGCCTACATGTAAATACTAAGCCGGTTACGCTGTGCGGGATACCACACTCTGAGTTGATGATTTTAAGCCACACTACTCCGCAAGTGTGGATGAAGCGAAGAGGTATGTACATCTAAAGAGAATTGGCGCTCTACTCTCTCTGCCTATCCTGTGAGTCACTCGTAATGATATTTGTATATTCCGAAAACCATACGAAGTATTGCTGGTTTATCTAACTATTATTTTATTAATCAATTGAATAAAAAATTAACTAGATTTAAAAGACTTCTACCATTGGATTTAAAATAAGAAACTCTTGTATCGACCGCAAAATTATAAATTCAACGGAAACGGATATTTGAATTGGAATACCTACAATGATATTTTGGCAAACTGTCATGACGATTTACTCGCGCCGGGAAAGGAATTGACTTCCTTATATACTATGTCAAGAGGATAACACCTTGAATGAAAATGAGTCTAGCTTAACGGTTCAAGAACATAGTAACAGTTAAATCAACATGCCTGTTGGCAATATGTTATTACACAGAATGACAAAAAATTCATACATTATAGATGCGAAAGTGTTCTTCGTTTCTATATTTATAAACTTATAGGGCTATCGTTCTAAAAAAAACTATATTGAAGGGGCTGTAATAAGGATTAAAAGTTTGAACGGCCAATTTACGGATCAGATATTTTATATTGATACGTACTTGATACGTAAGTAATTAAAAAAATAACCTTTATTTTAAGTATTAGGAAGTTGTTTTTTTATTAAGCGTTGGAAGTAGCTGATAACAGACATTTAAATGTTTATATAAGACTGATCGCAATGACTACATATTACAACTTCGTTTACTTCAAGTCCTACTCGGTAATTGGTCTCCCAGCGCACGAGCCTGATGACCCTCCGCCTTATAAATACATCGTGCACCGCTGCACACGTCACCCTAGAACTTCAATAATACCTAATGGATATGTCAATAAGAAACTCTACACCGAGCGAATTGAATTACACAACCCCACAGGCTGCGTTTACACACATTCAATATTTATAATTGGATATCTTTGAAAGGGTTTCTTGTAGTTAAACGACATTTACGTTACTTTCTGGAATATTTCATTCATTTCAGTCTGATTGCAACTGAATACTTAATTGATATAAATGCACGTTAGTGGCTAGCATTCCCGTTATTTACATAAGAATGTCAGAATATGTGGTATATAAATGTTTTTGCTTACGTCTTAGTACCATTATTTTAATTAGTGAGTTATTACACTTGTATAATCAGGTATTACTTATTTATGATGACTTTAGAAAGAAATAACGATAAATACATTCCAATTGAGTTACTATATATACAAGAACAATATATATTAATTTAATTTAAAAATGCATAGTGGTGTACCTAGTCCTTTTGCAACTTATTATTGTTTATTTATTTAATATTTTAAGATGTAGGTACCTATAGCTAAATGTAGCCCCAGCGAGAAGAGCTTGTTATTACACCTGAATTACCTAGTCGAGATTATTTGTGGAATCTAGTATTTGGAATAAAGAGATAATTCAGCATTATATATGGTACTGTTTATAATGCATATATGTATATATTTAATGGAAGTTACGCTTAGGAGACTCAGTTGAAGCAACAAATGCGCACTAACGAGCACACGCAGAGCGCACTTACTGCTTATAAATAGGGCAGTGGATGAGAGAACACTTCCGGCGTATCGCCGAGCCCGCAGCCCGTCTCCGTTATTCCTACTACCTATCTACGTACATACATACATACATACATACATACAGACAACGCAATTACTGCTGATGAAAGTTTAACGGCCCACATCGTGGTTGCTATAACAAAACACCCTATAGTTTGCTATATTTCATATTTGTATGTGTATTTGGAAATAGTTCTTTTTGCTTTCCGTTTCGGGTTTGATTATATTTCATTGCTTTGTTCAGGGTTTGTTGTATGTACGTGTATTATAATAAAACGTTCCTTGGAATTTCGTGTACATTATTGCTTATGGTAATTGCAGATTTGAGATAAAATATGTTATCTATGTGATTATTACAATGAGATATGGTTTTTAAATATATGAGATGAACCTGATCGAGCACTATTTGCAACCAAATTGGAGGTGGAAAGAGTGATGGAAATAATTTGCCCAGCAGTGGACTAATGGAAAAATATTTGTTTGCGTGAAGATTTTTAAGCACGTTTGAAACTTTCTTGTTATAGCTCATACGCATACAAGATATTCTACCTACAGGCGCTTCCCGAGATATATGCATCTATCTACCCTCCAATGCAATGCAAAAATGCAAGAAAGAAATAAAATATGCCATGAGTGCAACGAAAACGCTAAGCTCGCTCTAATGCATGTTGCCAGATTTAATCACTGTACCTCTCTCGGCATGCGATGGTCGTTAGCTCTAATTAATATGAATGTGTTTGCCAATAAATCTACTGGCTGGACTTTTTCGTAATTAAAACTAACACTTGTGACTAGATGTATTATATAATTTTTTATTTTTTTGCCATGCTTATTCTATATCATTTAAAAATGTTATCTATCGTTCAAAATCTTGGTAGGTATACTATTAACAATTATGTATTATATTCTGATCGCTATCGCACTTTACTAAGGTAAAAAAGAGCTATTTTGCATATTATCGCAAATATATTTAACAATTTCCATTTAAAGCGTCTTTCTGAAAAGGATTTGGAAGCTTGGGCTAAAATAACAGCGAATATATATTTCCGCTATTGTAAATTTTGAAGTCACAGCACTATTTTTTTTCTGATAAATATTTAAATTTCGTTAAATGAAAAATGTTTGTTAAAATAAACCCCGGAGCTAGCTAAATCAGGGAGAACACACCAGAGAAGTAAACATTTCCGCTGTCGACTTGTGAGCTCTGGAGTATCACCAGTATTTCATTAGTAATTAATACTTAAAAGTAACAACGAACCTAATCGAATTAATGATTTTAAGGATAATTGGTCGTTTTTACAGTTAACAGGCATGTTAATTTACTTAAATGGGAGATTCATAAAGGAACGCATAATTAATTAATTTCCGCCGAACTATTCATGTAATGAGTAAACAGTCCGGTGCCGTGAGAATTATATGGCTCATGTTGTAACAAATTGGCTCCCGCCGTCAGTCACCAGTCCACTGTCCAATTGATTGGAAAATTGTCTCCGACGCCGCAATGTCGTCTCGGAACGGCACTTCCTGCTCGTTGCTCTTTCCAAACTCCACATCGATTAGATTAGTTCTAGCGGCATAATGTTACATCGATATCGAGAGGCCATGACCCGGCACTCGCTTTCAGTTTCCGCCTCGTGTGCACCAAACTTAACAATATAATGTTAACCAAATGTGAGAATTTTGCTGCTTACTCTTGGAGTTCATGACGTTTCAATTCACATCGACGTGTGTGGCCCAAAGGCTCGGAAAGCTTTTGTAGCTACCTAGCTGGCAGTTGGCACGTCTTTCGGATCTACGTCTTACGTCTGACTGGGGTCGGTGAAACACTTTCCATTAACCCTACCATCCTGCTCCCTGGAAATTTGTATAAGTAATGCAAACTCCCATAAAACACGTGAACCAACCAAGAAACATTCCCTATATTGCCAAGAAATGGCATTCTAATCGGGAGAGACCCTTTCCCCGTAAATATTCTATGGGACGTGGAGCATCAAAATTTTCAAGGGGAATGCAGACTAAAACGTGGAACGAGCGATCGGTGTGGCGTTTATAGGTCAGAGTTGCGAGGCATCGCCCTCCAGGCTTTGCCGCCTCGACACGATGCGCTCTCTCCCTCTAGTCGGAGCGAAGATGACTCCGACGCCGCCGGCGATTTCCTTCCACCCTCATCTCGCTCGCCTACAAACATCAAAGTGCAGGATTTTATTATTACGTTACGGTTCAAACGGAGGAAATAGCACTCCGTGACTACTTCACTACTGGGAAGATTAAATCCTCATCTATTAAAAAAGTACTCCGTCGAGGCTCTTTACTCAGAATTTCGCATTTAATTTGACTTACATTAATTGTAATGGCGTAACAAATTAAGTATGCATTCAAACCAAAGTCGAATAGGTTGTACAATGTAATATGACTGTCTGTCTAAAATTATATTTTACGCCGTAATGTATAGGTCTGTAACGTTGCATTCACACATAAAAACATTATTTTGGCGCATTCAACTCATGTATGCGACTTGTAAAATGATGATGCAGTTTGCCTGGGAATCGAATTAAATTTTTGACTCTGACTAGTATCTTTTAAGCCTAGGAAAAAGGCAAATATTAATCCATTTTTGTACGTACCTCAATCTTGCATGTTCTCTGCACATAGTTTTTACATAAATGTGTATTTACGTATTTTCCATAGTACAAGCTTTGCTTACTTTAGGACTAGGTAAATTTCTGTAGAATTTGTTCGAGCGTATTATATCAATATTCAGTGTAAGTAGTACAGCATAACAAATTTGCTTATTATCGCATAACCATCGACAAACAGACACCTATACGGCTACTTGCGTGTCGTCGTCACCGCCGAAGGGCGAAAGGACGGGCCGGGCGTCGCACCCGCCACTTAGCTACGCGATGCGATCGTTTTATATACATTTTAATTGAGAAATGAATACATCAAAAATATAGTTCTACTGATTTAATGATGAAGAACTCGCTCAATCAATTGTTTTAGAATTTTGAGGAGGTCTAAGCACACTTCCATTATTTAAGTGCCAACAAAACATATGACGAGTCGGGAGCCATTTCTCAAGAACGACTTTGTATTTCATTATAAACGTACGGTATCCTCACGAAGTTTTCCGAGACCGTAAAATTTTTGGCCTAATAAATGACTGTATTTCAGGTTAGTAAAACGCAATTGTACAGTCCGCGGGTTGCTCGGTCCCACGTAGAATTAAACATCGCTTATTTTACCGAAAAGTGCATTGAAGTTATAATGTGCACTGCAGACGCCGCAAACGAAGTAACACGTGTAAACAAAATAAACAACGAGAACTAACTCGAGCAGACATACACGGGAACGCACTCAGGACGCGCCGCCCGCCGTCCAAGTATGATAAATGGACAGCCGCCGAATTCACTTCGGATTCTTCTCTTTACCACTCCTGTGTGCCTCGGAGCGTAGGACGATAAAATGTGGCGTTAATGAAGAGATGTGACAGGGAAATTGCAAGCGAACTCAGTGAATGAATGCTAAATATAACGTTACGTGCTTACAAATATGTAAATACAACCAAGTTTTATGGACTTCCCACAAACTACTATGAATAGATTCAGTGATTCGATAATGTCGCCCTCAAATACAATCCATTTGTCGTTCCACGCGATGTGCTGGCAAACTCCCGTGATAAACGGCTGTGTTGTTGATCTGCCGGAGCCTACTGACATGTATTGTTGTAATGCGAAGCGTTGCCCTAGTAATCTGGAGCATTAAAAATGCGTTCAGAAAAACAAGTGCTCTTGTAATAGGAAAACTTATCAGACAGTCTCCTCTCCCATTTCACTGATAAAGGTTATCTAAGCTTTAGATCTACCCGGACGTTTTAATTAATAAAAAATCGAATTTTAAAGTTATATTACTTTTTTATAATCCGAAGGATATAACTGAGACAGTGTTGCCACAAAGCGACACGGCGAGCGGCGAGAATACGCAAACAGGTGTCGACTCCGAGGTTATATTTGCATATAAATAGAGTTCCTGCTTAACTGTAACACTGGCTCGTCCCTTTCTCTCTTGTCGAGTGTCGTTAGTTAGAGGAGCACAGCACTGCTCTTCCTTGCTGGCGTTCTACGTGAGTTCGAATAGCTAGCTCCAGGAGATTCTATTTGAGTACAATAATGTAACGTGCTCTATACGCTGGCCATATAAGCAGCAAAGGGTGCGTGCTCCTCTATTGCCTTATTAATTCCACGTTACATTTTATTGTGTAGTTTGTATTTCACAGACACGCCTTTCTCCTGGTAATTTCCGGAGGTGAGTGTTAATTATCACTCAATCAGTCATTATGGCTTATACACTTCTAATCAGAAAAATCGAAACAGATTGCAAGTCAATGTTTTGTAAGGATTATCAGAAAAATCTTGTAAGGTACTTGTAAGGTGTTTCGATTGTTTTCATGAGAAGTTAATATTGTATTTTTCAGTTCCTTTTATAAATAAATATCTTTACTGCTAGCCAACGTCAATGTCGTCATGATCTCGATGTGTGCTATTAGCACGATTATTACCTTAGTTCTTTTTTAGTCAAAGATATCCATATATGTATATGATATGATGGGATATCGAAATGTATGCATTTGTAGGAATATTCTTTTGCACTGCGTACAGTACCTAGTTTTTATGTTATGGAAGTTACTAAGTATAAGACTGATCTACACAAATAGGAAGTTGTACTGGCATTTTATCGTCCTTTGCTTTCCATAAGGTAGCATTAAAAAAGCTGAGTGTGTACGTTCCACGAATAAGCAAGAGGACACATGAATAATTGAAACGGGGATGGTCAGCTGCGGAATATCTATGGTGCGGGCTACAACATTCTCAGTCGCTGTGAAATCATAAAATGCTCATCGTGCCAGATGATTAAAGCACTGTCAATGCGGCCGGTTCTCCGCGCCTCTTCCGTTAGCTGTTTTTTATCATTCATCTATTACATCATAGGAACACGCGCGCTCTCGGTGCGTGACCCGCCTGCGTAGGCGCAGGTGACATACGAACTAAAATTTTCACTTCCAGCTCTAAGTTATGAAGTCCTGTTCCCAATAAGGTCTCCGAAATGGTAAGCAGACGTATGTCGTAGTAGTAGACACAGAGCAGCTTTTCGCGGGAGCAATATTTTAGGTGCAACGTGACAGGTGGCGAGTCCATCGCCGCTTTTCAAACACCGCACATACATCTTTGAATTTCTCCACAAATATGCAGGTTTCCTCTCGATGTTATCCTTCAGGGTAAAGTTCATGATGTGATTAATACTTAAATTCAGAAAAACTCTGGTACAGTCAGGATTCAAACTTGCAATCTTTGTGTTGCAGGCGACTACTCGAATCACTCTTATCTCTCTCGTTATCATCAATATAGCGACTTATAAGTCTTATAACTTAATATATACATATCAGGTAACAATTTTCTATTTGTTCCGTCGGGCCCTTTTTTGCTGGGTCGTACCGGCAGTCTCCGAAGGTTCGAAACGTTTTTACTGGGGCGAGAGGGGAGTGGAGGGGGGCCGCCCTCCCCGCGGGCGGATCGTCCTTGGCCCGAACGTTCACCTTGACGCGCTGCGTTGCCGGCGCAACACAGGTAACAAAGTTCCGCGAACTACGTGATTTCTATGGTTGGCCGCCGAAAGTGGATCTTGAACTATCCTCGGGACGTCGTATGCCCCCAGCAAATATCTCTAGGAATCATCTTAATATATATATTTCTTCTGTACATGTGTATGTATGCCACTGAACTCCTCCTAAACGAGTAAACCGATTTTAATGAAATTTTCTGTGTGTCTTGTGGTGAATTCGAGAATGGTTTAGATCCAAATTGGACCAAATAAATGGTGCTGCGATCGTATTATAGCAACTTTTATTTTTTCACCCAAGCGAAGCTAGGCGGGACAGCTAGAGTTATGTAAAACACCAACTGGATCAAGCTACTACCAGACGAACCATTCCAACTGTAAGTTTGGTTGTAACTTTTTCAATGTCTAGTTGTACCAGTAATTACACCCACAGGGTAATGATCTATAATCTTGTGATGAATGAGTTACAACGTGGTGGTCTACAAATGTATTGTTATTTATTTCTGTTGCTCCAATTACGATACGAAGCAAGTTGTATTTAAAGTTTATTAGCCCCCTGCGTAGATTTTATTACCTTGTTCTATTAAAGCGATTAATCTAATACCTACTCTATACTTGAGTATATGCATATGCAAGATGCCTAAGCAAATATCGCATCACATACATAGATACTCATCATCACGTCGAGTCCCTAACGGGGTAGGCAGAGAGTATAGAGCGCCAGTTCTCTCTAGACTTACATGCCTCTTTCGATTTTAACATTGATTTTAATACATATGTACTACCTATCACATGGACTTTAATCTGTACTACTTATTAAAAGAAAACATCGCCATGACGCGCTTGGCCTTTAAATTCCGGTTTATACCATATTTCCACATACATAGTTGAAATGTTCAGTTATATGAGTTGTGAAGAGTATTCTTGGAATCGGAAGATAAGACTCAACTTTTAAGTTGTTTTCACGGAAATGAGATAAATGCTAAGATAAACTCAACCCACAAGAGGGGGCCAGTTGAGAGGTTTTATGTTATGAATAAGTGTATGTTTAAGTTACATTGTCAAAGTACTCTTGCATTCCTTTAAATTATGAGTGACGAAAACCTGGTATTAAGTCCTATCCAATAGTATTTTTACTGCTTAAAAGAATTTGCGGGATTTGCTTCAAAGAAGTTTATACCTACCCACGTAACTTGGGTGAAAGCTTTCAGTACCAGGCGATACCTGCTTTGAGTTCGCCAACCTTTCCCTTATTCAACCACATGGGAAATCATACCTAACCTAATATCTGTGCAGGAAGTAGGTATTTGTTCATGTACGCTTGCCTCCAAGTATTAAGTAATTACAACTTGAGCGCGATTGTGTTGAGCAGAGTGCTGACTCCGAACCCCGGAGCTCGTCGACCGTAATCTTATCGTATTAGAGGCCGGACATAGGAAGGGCATTAAATTTGAACGATCGTCGTGGAGCGCGGGCAGAACGAACGCGCCTGAAACCGGTCGGCCGTCCGTAAATAATGGATTAGAGGTGGAGCGAGGGGGGACGAAGTGGGGGGTGTGGCGCACGCACCGGCTGCGCGCGCGGGACTGGAGAAGGGCGCGGGGACTGCGCCTCCCGTCAGCTGTTGCGCGCCCGGGACCGCGCGCACACTGCCGCCAATGCATCCGTGCTCGTAGCGCAAGGCGGCCGTCTCGCGACCCTAACCCCACAGTCAAGTGAGTGACACAGTGCTGTGCAGTGACGATCCAACCTTGTGTGATCATGTGTTGTGTGTGAGATACCCCAGGATGTGCAGTGACCCAACCCCGACGAGGAGCTGACCACGGTGCCGCTGGGAGATGAGAAGTTATGTTACGCCACCGACCGAGGTGATTATCTCGACCTCGGCCCTATAACACCATGCATGCGTGTGGGAACGTTGCGGGTGCCCAATATTGCCGATGGGTAGTTCTTTATGCCTACATGAGCTCGTTCGCCTCGGTAAGCAAGGCTAATTCATTTTGGTGCTTTAAAAAAAGTCGTTATAAAATTGTCAGTTTTTTCGATAAATTTCAACAATGGATGTCGCCCTTTAGTTCGGGGGACATAGTATTGACGAAGGAACGGTTCATTTTTTGTACATCCACCACGGTTAACGTTAATAATAACACAACCGGTATGCAGTGCCTATTAACTACCCACGTATTTTTTAGGTATCCCAACCATTAATAGCCTAACCATAACCATTGCCTAGAATAATATTAAATGCTTAGTAGGTATAATTCATATATACTACTAGGTAACTCATGTTTTCTGTAAGCCCATACTATGAGTAACAATAACCCTGTAAATAACAATCCAATACCATAGTTCTAAGAGTTAGAATTGATATTACCTATACGCTAACTAATTCCTTATAACACGAATGCATCTTTGCATGACTATGTGAGAGAGGTTACTCATGTGAATTACCATTTAGAATTCCCTTAAGGCCAAACTATTATAGGTAAATATCTATACTGTACAAGGTAAGGTATCCATAACATTTTATGAAGATAATACCTAATTGTCTTATATACTCGTATATTTGCTTTCAAAACGAATTAATTATTAACAATAAATGGCAAACTCGTGCTTCCTTGGTGCTGCTAATTGGTGCTGCCGATGTAGAAATAACTATCGCCGCAAGTAACTAATCCACTTGATGGTAGTAACGATAATCTTTCAATTCCTTATAACTAGCTGTTTGTCCGTGTGACCTTATCATTAGTTTGTCGCTTAGACTTTAAAAGTTCTCGAGAAATTACCATGAATTTCATTTTACATACATACATATCATCACGCCAAGTCCCTAACGGGGTAGGCAGAGAGTAACGCACATTTTTCGAAGAGATCGCATCTCGACTGCATTCAAGCTATTTTCATACTTCCTCTGACATACCCAGGATTCGCTGCCATACAATAAGGTAGGTATCAATATCGCGTTGTGGACAGCAACTCGAATTTCATTTTATAACGAAGTATTTATTCGTTCTAAGTCCACAAGGTTAAGAGTTTAAGTCCTACCAATAGGGCTGGTCGCACTTCATTACCCCCTGTCTGTATTTCTTACAATGTTTCTCTGCATTTTAGTCCTAACGCCTAGTTATCATCAGAATAATTTGCCATACTAGTTCATGAAGGCTTAATGACCTAGGGCAGGTGGCAGGTGGCTTTAACACCTTGTGCCTTGCCTTCCGCCTTTATCTACTGAATTATTTATCTTGCCTTTGTCTCTTCTAAGACGGGCTACAATTTTTATAACAATGTCGCGTCGCTAAGGCTAAAAGCTAGGAAGTAATTGAAATTCTCAAAGTGAAGCCATGGTATCTGTGATGTGTGAATCATAAATTTTAGGTGTTCATTTTAATGTCTACCATACACAAGGTGCAATGCGTCTGTTGTGCATTATTTTAACCGATAAAACACATTTTTATACTTTTGGCGGCGACTCACGCCTTCCTCCAAACGGTAAAGCATTGTTTTCAAGGTTTTTACATCTTTCGACTCTCCACAAGGGTATCACGAGCATTGCCCTCAAAAAAATCTTACTACACATAAATAGTTTCAAAAAGACATTCAAAATGTCCAAAACGATTATGTTAATTCTGTTGTAGCTCTTAAACACCACGTGTCAGATAATAATAGAGTGCGAGCGGAGCAGATGTCGCGAATGTTGTTCGAAGGTGACTCCTCGACATTGTAGTTTTTTTGCACATTTTGATTAATGGTGCTGATAATCCAATTACTGTATATGAATCAGCCATTCACAGTAAACGTTTAGTCTATCGTATGTTACCGCTATACTATAAAACACGTTTTGTATCGTGTTTTATAGTATAAGAATTGTATAACTAATTTGTTTGAGTGTTCGATTAATTATCTTTCTTCTCTTATATTGAAGATTAACACTGCCTTTGTGCTAATTCTAGAAGCCTAGCACGATAATGTTTTTTCGTTGTAATGTTGTTGATGACTTTCTAACGTCCCTCGTCTGTCTCAAGTTTTTTTTTGTTTAATTTTGCGTTTTTGTATCGTAAACATACGCTAGGGGTGATTTTTTGTCGACACTTTTTATCGGAACGACCGTTTTCAGATTTTTTGCTCATTGTAGCCAACGACCGAAGTTTTACGGCTGATCCCTTTGGAAACTTCTTGTATTTTATTTGCTGTGAACCCTGTTTCGTTGTAGGGCCAATTGTAAAATTCTTCTTTGTTTATTATTACAAAGTTCGGTGTTTGAACCTTCATCATGACGTTATGTATTAATTTTATGATAGTTACGACAATAATAATGGGGAAAGATGATAAAAAAATATAACGTACTGTAAGCCTGCAAGCTAATTCATAACAGTATATGTATCTGTTCGTCAGCGCCATATATAATTAGAGAGAACCGCGGGTCCTGCACTCTCGGACCAGTGCACCGGGTGCATCCAGCACCTAATGCGATTTAAAACCAATCTAGCCCCGCGTACGCTCAATTTCCGTCGCGCCGAATGTCGGCTGATGCACCATCCAACCGTTTCATTTTAACACGAGTTTACAACCTTATAATATTGGATTCTTGGCATTTTATGATATTTCATGTATATAAACATAAATTGAGTATTACATATTCAGCTGAGGGTTTACGGTGAAAGAATAATTTTTGAAGACTATCAACAATCGCCATTGAATATAATCATTGCTATGTTGCTATCATTGCTTGACAAACGATGGCAGAGTCGCTGTCTATCACGTTATTTTTCTATTAATAGTATGATGTGTCCCACTGCTGCCCGAAACCCCTCCGCTTCGTATGGGTGTGAAAAAATATACTTCTTATTCTTCGTATTGTATCGCATTGTTAATTCATCTAATAACCGAATTAGTTATGGAAATTGTATGCAGATAGTGAAAGTTATTTACATAGGCAAATAACTATATTCAATGTTATAAACCGATATACCGGCCAGTATATTCATTTCCAGATACTGATAAGTCCTCAAACTGTCAACCAACTAGTGACTTAACCACTCGTTTCTCTGTTTACGGACATGTAATTAATTGTCTGCACTCGAAGCAAGTCCATTATTACACCCAGTCGTTGAATTCCTATTAATTAATTCACAACTTCATTCTGAGATAAAATTATCATATTATCTACATCGCTTAAATGTTGTTTTTGCTAATTGTATAGTCACGTCCCCGACTTCAATTAATTTTCTGCTACCTTCATTGCAGTTGTCTAAGAACTTTAGTTTTAATTCAATCTTCTCGATATCTACTACTTGTGATTTGTCATGCATTAAACTGACGTCTACAATAGATTATGGTCTAACTGAACTTAATTTATTGATTTAAAAAGGTAGGTATATTTAGGAAGATAGTTGCATGGTACAAGGAGACATACACAAGATGAACATAGATATGATAAAGATTTTTAAATGAGGGCCAAATAAAAAATGGGAGTGAGATTATCACAATGTCCCAAGACTATCGTAATTAGGATATTTTTATGGGGATTTCTTTCCGTACAGTATTATAGTGTCTCTGGTCTACAGGCAGAAATCCTAGCGCCAATGGCTGTTATTAATTGGTTCCAAAGTATACCGTAAACCAGATTCTGGTGAAGTTTGTTTAAAAGCTAAACAAACTCTTTGTAGACGGAGTCGCGGCCGAAAGCTAGTTCTTGATATAAAACAAATTATGTTGTCATGCGCGTATTTTAATGTTGATTTTACCGTAGTTACTCAATGTTACGTTTATCTCTTCCAGTGGAAGGTCGGAGGCGGAGAGTATCTGATAACGTTCAAACGTTATCATTGAGGGAAAAAAAATTAGGCGATTTGTTCCATCTACTTTATCGTCTTACTGAGTTATTGTAATGTTACGATAATCTTTACGCATTTCTTTATCAGTGGTAGTCGATGCTTTGAACTAACTATTTATTTTGCGTTCGTCTATTTTGATCCAAAAATTTAGGGGTGAAATTTCCAAACAAGTGTTAAATCTTCATGATACATGTATGATACAGTATCCGTTAGCTTTATACTCTTTTTACCAGGGACTTGTTCATTCTTTCAATATAAATAGAACTATATTTCTCTTTTAAAACTCATTCTCTCTGCAGGCGAACAAAAAGCATATCATTATCCCTCACAATGTAGGCAGAGAAAGAGTACAGCAGCTCCAGTTCACTCTAGACTTACAATCCAAATTCTTCTGTTTCTAATACATATGTATATCCTAATGCTCGCCGGTTTCGAATACTCTTGCCGTTCACATCCTTTTTAATAATAGTATATTACGTGTTAGATTAATATTTTATAAAGAAATATGTAATCACTTTACTAGCCTCAGCATACAATAACTATAACCTCCGACAATAGTTTTTACGGCGATCGTTAACAATCCTGTATAATGTTTACATGGATCATAATAAGGTATTAAACATTACACCGGTTTCCAATAAACTTTTATGTTTTATTAGATTTGCCGGTGTTATTTCTTAGTTGCTGACCACAGCTTGCGGTTTCTAAGCTTGCAAGTTTATAAGTATGGTACGTGCTTCAAAGAGCTTATTAATTCTATATCTAACATATTCAATCTTAAAGATCTTGAATTTCTTCTCAAACGGATGAGTTTCCTCTCAATGATTTCATTCACCGTAATGCTCGTGGTGTGACTAATCATAAGTATAATACTCTCGAAACATAAGTTCGAATAACTCATTGGTACTGTCGGGATTCGAACTTTGGAATTTTCGAGTTGCATGCAACTACGTACTCGAAACATTTGGCCACCACGTTTTTATTGGGATATTTTATTGGAATAAACTTAATCCCTGAAATTTAAAAATGTGATAATTGATGAGTTTATAGAGGCTATTATCTCAGACTGTCTTTAGCTAACCGTCTTATTTGTGAACGATTCAATTGTGTAACCGCAAGCGTCAGTCGGCCTGTCAAGCACATATCAATTTAGTTTTACAGTTTATAAACTAAGCTCCAATTTAAAACGTCATTCCCACTATAAATGTATCGCTGAAGCATCTTCAGTTTCAGCGACGTAATGATCGTAATTCGTAGTGGCCACTGGGCCATTCACCCCGCCAACGTCGCCGACTGCTTTAAGCGTGCATTCGCTAAAAATACGTGCGGCGTAACGCACGGCTCGAATAATAATCGACACGCGACGCGAGTCGAGTAGAGTAATGCTAGAATAGCGCATAGGAACAGTAGTGCGCATGCGATAACGCGACCGAATTACGTAACCTCGTTCCTTCACATGACGACACTGTGTAATTAAATTTTGAATTACTAAATTGACAATATAGACATTTCCTTTTATTTATTTAGGTAATTTTGTAAGCTCGCAAAAAGTAATTTGTATCGAAACAAAGGCGCATTTAGTTCGCTCTTTGAAAATTTTGCAAAGACTCAGTTGTGTAGGTTTCTGATTATTGTATGTGAGGTTTTAATAATACAAGTAATCTAATAAACAGCATGACTCCAATTCACTGCATCGTTGACCCTTGCAAAGCGCACCGGGTCGGTCACTTTTAAAAATACACTTTTTATTCATGAAAACATTGGTATTTAATGGTTCTCGTTGAACAACATATACTTATACAGTACAGTTGCACGGACGCTATAATAGCTATATATTATTGTGGTTATTAAATGCTACTTACCACACTAAACATATATATATATATATATTTATTTATACAACAAGAGTGGCAAACAAGCACACGGCCCACCCGATGGGAAACGGTTTTCGTCTTAGTTCCATAATAGACGACTGTGGGTTTTATTTCTCAACAAGATTTTCATTGACAATATTTTACTATGAACTGTCTTGCTATTGGTAGGTAGGTATTTATTTAAGATAAAGTTGTTTAGTGATCAAGTGGGAATTTGGTGACCAACAAATATCGCCGTACAAGTGTGAGCCGAAATTGGTTTTATCTAATATTATTTACTAATGATATGCTAAACTAACTGCAGTGAACGTTACTATCTATATAAATAAAACAAAGTATTTATAACTCAAGAACGAGTGGACCAATTCTGATGATCTGTTTTAATGGATTCACTTATTCAAACTATCACCCTACTCATTAACTTTGGCGGTACGAATTTCGCTAAGCTAAGGTCAGTATCAGTATATAATATGTATAAATTCCGCGTATAAAAATGTAATAAAAAATCAAATAGTGATTGGATCGCCAATCGCATCGTATCGAGCCGATCATCGGTCAAGTTTACAAGTAGGTGGATTTTAAATCGATATGGTATACTCGACTTTATTTATCGAGATGCACCGGCGCTCCATTTTTAAATATAAACATCGAGTGGTTCCAAAATTGACGGAATCGCAGACGTGCCTGTGTATGTACTTCTCGTTTTTATTTTGAAATCGCACGTTCATTGTTTTAGAGCGTTTAAGTCTTAAGAGATCTATAATATTTAAACTTCGTAAAGAGCCGTGGTGGCCGAGTGGTTCGAGTAGTTGCCTGCGACGCAAAGATCGCAAGTTCGAATCCCGGCTGTTTACAATAAGTATTTATGAACTTAAGTACAGGGTTTAGTTACTCCACGAGCTTTACGGTGAAGGGACAATATCGAGAGGAAACCTGTATACGTCTGAGAAGCAGTTCAAAGGTGTATGTCTCTAGTGAGTGTGAGTAGGAGTATGATATACTAGCTAGGCCCCGCGGTTTAACCCGCGTAAATTTTTATTTCAATTATCGTTTATTTTTAAACAAACAATAAGTTATATCTTTCCTCTTTGTCATATTAGTTTAGGTAGCCTTCCTCAATAAATCGGATTAGTAGTTCTGAGATTAGCGCGTTGAAACATGCAAACAAACTCTGCCTCTATAATATTACAACCACCAGGATTAGAATCTATTTTGATGCAACACGTTTCAGTTTTCAACCAGTCAATAATACTACCCCACACGTCGCAGCTCAATGTAGAGGTTATTTTAGTGGCTCGTGTAATGAAGACACGCGCTTCGTTTTCCTATCTCAGGTTACGTCTTGTTATGGTCAGTTAGCAGCATTTGTTATCCTGTTGCACACTGTATATCGCCTTGTGGCTAGGGTAATAAAGGCGTTATTCGATTAAACGTTACATTCATATTTTTTTACTGAAACTGGATCGCCCAACGAACGATAGTTTTTAGGTAATATTTAAATGTCTGTGAATCTGGTCTGGCCAATAGTTGAATAAAGAAATAAAACGACTGAAAAGTATCGCTACGTAATATATGCATAGCTTAAAATACTGCAAATTGGTACTTTAATTCAACCTTCTCTTTTCCTGTTAATGTTAGGTATTTCCAGCAATGTTAATCCTTACTAATATTATAAACGTGAATGTAAGTTGATTTGTTACGCTTTCACGTAAAAACTACTTAACCGATCATCATGAAACTTTGTACACATATTCTTGGAGGTATTTAGAAGTAACTTAGGATACTTTTTATAAAAAAAAAAACATTTTTACGAAAGATAAAAAGCCGTCCACGCAGACGAAGTCACAGCTAGTATTACATAGTCTTAAGATAACCTCATGCACATGTAGTTGTTGGCTACACGTCACATGTGCAACACGCTGCCCAGGAACATCTTTAGGTAGCACGATGTTGTGCTATTGCGTGAAGGAGATAGCTAACATCTTCATATGCTAATGTCCCTATCGCACTCTAGTACAATGATGGCAATTGCGTGTCGTGATAGAGCTCGTGTAACTCTACTGTGATTTTTAAATCGAGTGTCTGGTCTCGATTATAAAAAAAAGCATTTCACTAATTTTCAGCTGGTGAGAGCCGTGGTGGCCGAGTGGTTCGAGCAGTTGCCTGCGACGCAAAGGTCGCAAGTTCGAATCCCGACTGAACCAATGAGTTTTTCTGAACTTAAGTACAGTGATTAGTCACACCACGAGCTTTACGGTGAAGGAAAACATCGTGAGGAAACCTGCATATGTCTGAGAAGAAATTCAAAGGCGTATGTACAGTCGTGCTTGAGTAACGGCGATGGACTCGCCATCTGTCACGTTGGCATCTAATATACCTCTGGCGGAAAATGGGTGTGTGGGTATTACCTATACACCTCTGCCTACCGCTTCGGGGACCCTTGTGGGAAGGCGTGAGGATATATTATTATATTAATTTTCACCAGGCTGTAAGAGCTAGTTGTAGGTAATATAGACACTTTGACTTGTGTGTGAGCAGCGAACTGGGTGCGAAGCTTGTAAAATTTCATTCCGTCTAACAAATCTCCAAGGGGGAAGACACTATTATATAAAAATATAAATTTTAAGTGAGTTACTAATTGGGTGCAAACGTGACGAAAGCGATTTTTATTTCATGTCTAACGTAAGCTGGTTTACCGCGATGTGCTGACCGTCTCAGAAAAGCAACGCTTGCTTATGTTCTGAAAAATACATGGGTTTGAACCTGAGTTTCTTGCTTCGCAATTCTTAAACTACTCGCCTAGCATCAATGTCTAATGGATATATTTTTTGATAGGTCACCAGAATTGATTATATTATAATTATTTAATTAATTATAACCTCAAAATAGTGCCGTTAAAAACTGCCAACGCGATATAAGTGAAGTTCAACAGTAAGAGTGTAAAATTTTACTGTAACGAAGTGTTAGTAAGGGCACGACCCTTCTCTGGCCGGTATCGATTTTATTATTGTTATTATTGATAATGCATTCCGTTCCCTTTGTGAGCACACCCTAACGTTGCCCGTTTTTGCTATACCTTTTTTGGGGAGATGCTTGATGATTTGTGTAATAATTGGAATATGTTCGGAACGAACATTTGTATCGATATTCGGCGAAGAATGCGTGTAGGCCTTAATTTTATTAAAATAATGCATTTTCTTAAAGCATATGTATAATGAAAGTTACGTGGGTTTCCGATTCCACCTTTTTATAATTGAGACGAGTTTTAACGAGTTCTTTTAGCAGTCATTCGAAAAGAAAAGATTGCAAGTTGTTTATGAACTGATGACACGATTAGAGACGTTACGTTATATAAAATAAAGTATGTATATTTTTACATTATAATGTATAATTATAATATATCCTCGCGCCTTCCCACAAGGGTCCCCGAAAGGGTATGCAGGGGAGTATAGGTAGTACCCACACACCCACTTGTAAGTTTATTAAACATATTGCATTGTAGCTGTACTTAACCATGTTAATTGGGAGCGGTAAGAAGAGACTTGATCAAACTTACTCAAATTGAATATGAATCGAATGCAACTGTTGAGAAGTCGGTCCAGTTTATTGAGCAGATCTGCATTCAGGTCGGTATAACACACATCACCATAGTCGATCATGGGAAAGATTAAAGTCTGCACAAGCATTGTTTTGGTCCTGGTAGGGAGAAGATTTCTTAACCGATAAAGATATTTGGCTAGGTTTCCTGAACAAAATATATCTTATGTAACACATCCTTGTAATTATGTATCTTTGTGCCAAACATCATCCAGATCCGTTTAGCCGTTTTGGTGTGGATCGAAAGTACCTTAAAGAGAATAATCATGAAGGTTTAATTTTTATCGCCCTCGTCAAACTAATATTTAGTAATGAAATATAAATGCGGGTTCTTCTAATTGACAACTATACACAGGTATAAGACATTAATCAGAGGCGGACCTTGACAATGAACAAACGGCCTCTCGCTACTTTTGACAAAGCTACTTATTAAATGATTTATCAAATTAAACGTCCCTATTCGTAAAGTGCTTTCATCCAACTCTTACCCCGCCGGCCCTACAACGGCTTTCACCGGTCAACGAGCAGTTCACGCGCTCATTGCATGCATCGGGTATGTTAATGAATGTTAATTGTCCACAGTAAAAAGGCTTCTTAGGTACATCAAAGGTACAGTTGGTTGTTAGTGTTGGTCGTCATAGTCGATTGGTTGGAGTGAGAATTCCAGATCGCAAGTTTGATCTCAGCAGTCTGTATGAATAGGCGCGCTAAAGAGAGGGTGACTGACGTGCCATCTGTCACTTTGACACCTAAATATATCGCCCGCGAAAAAGAATGTTGTTTACACCCTTGTCTGCCCTCGAGGACCATTGCCGAATGGTGGTGTCATCAGTTAACCAAAGACACAAAATACAATTGTTGTTTTACTGTAACAACTATTCTGACCCAATTCTACAATTAAAAATATCCGTCCTATTGATCGTGTTGCTTGTGTCCGCCCGCTGTTCTTATTA
This sequence comes from Drepana arcuata, assembly GCA_016069955.1. Lineage (NCBI taxonomy): Eukaryota > Metazoa > Arthropoda > Insecta > Lepidoptera > Drepanidae > Drepana > Drepana arcuata. The sequence goes on along the minus strand of JACCPG010008387.1, from coordinate 26,302 downwards.
AAATTTCAGATACAGGCATAAATAGAAGTACATTTTGACCGAATGGTCTATGCAAATATGAAGATGTCTACACCTTAATAATGAAAACATTCCGCCTACAGTATTTTTTCCTATAACGGTATTTTGGTTGTAACAATTAATATTATAACATTGACGCAATGTTTGGTGTTTGGTTTGATAGGTTTGATTGTTTTTTTTATGTATCTGATATCAATACTCTAACTCTAAATTCTACATTTCGAATAAAATGGTGACTGCGATGTCCCTATGAAGATATTTTTTAAATGTATTTAAGGAACTTCATCTTTTACAATAAAGGTACCTATTTATTGTAAAAGAATATACTTTGAGATTATAAATGTTACTAAAGTTATAAATGTGAAAGCTTGTGGATGACATTTGGCACAGAGACGAGAGAGACAGAGAGAAAAAAAATCTTCTATTTTTAGTGACGCTGGTGTGACCGCGTGGCACGGCTAGTTATAGATAAAGTCTGCAACTTCTTGGATATAATCAAAATAACGGTTTACATGCGAAGTTTGGTATTTTTACGTCAGAATGTTATTTGCTCTTAGTGTCGGAGAAGAGGACATTGTTCAGCGCCGGACAATGGGCATGCGGGCTCGTTCGTTGCCCCACCACAAATTACCCCCATGCCAAGAAACGATAACATCTCTCCATTAAACTAATATGGTAATCATTTTTCATAACACGCATGGGATCGCCGCACGTCTGCGTTTATATCGTCTCACTAGTAAATTGTATCTTTATTGTTTCGAGTTTGATTGTATTGAAAATGCAATTATTAAACAACATACTGGTAGGGTTGCATTCTTTTTTTACATTTGGAATCTTTTTTAATAAACGTACGTACAAACATTGTCAAAACCCTTTCAAGCATCCCAAAAATGTATATTATAATTAAAGTGTTGAATATATTTTTGAGCTAGGTTACTCTAACTAATTGCTAATAAAGTTCTATCACGGTGTTTAATGTAGAACACAACGATGACAGTATCGAATGCAAGTAACACGTATGCGCAAGCGCATCGCGGCCACGAATTGCGCAAGTCATTCCTATCAGCACGTCGACCGAGACGAGTTCACTTTCGCCCACAAACGTTGTTTATGTTACTGCGCCAACTTCGCTCTTATTTACTAGCCAGACAATATAATAATAACTTACAAAGTATGCTCGAAAAAGCCATTTCCCAAAGACTTTAACTGGTTCAGACGCAGTAATTTATGGTCTAACTAAACTTTACGGCATGTTGCGCGTTAAAGATATGGATGAGGAAACCTTGAGGTTTTATTTCACTTCAGTTCCGAAGCTTATTTTTTTATCACTTAATGATTTAACAGTCAGTGTTCTTTCTACATATATGTAGTTATATTGTTCGTATCCATCGCAATATAATTAGGCAGAGGTGTTACAATACTCTCTTTTCGCCGATGGTATATTTAGTTGCCAAGGTTTTAATTACCTTCTTCTGGAACCTGCATTCTTTCAACGTAAGTTAAAGTAAGCCTTTCCAGCCGCGGTGTGATTAATACCTAAGTTTAAAAACGACCGTATTCACGACCCTCGTAACCTACACAAATCCTATAACAAAAAGTTATTATAATAAAAACTACCATCGAGAAACACAACACTTAAGTTACATTAGTCACTCTTGATCATTACAGAAATTCCTCAACATAGTAATAATGTGAGTTTTATAAAAGTTATTAGTGGTCGTGTTCTAGCGTTAATCTTTTGTTTTTTTACATTCACCAGCGATGTTGGCTGTCATCATCACGCCCGTCCAAGGTCACTGCACTCGCAATTATGTAGCATATAGGTATGGCTGTATGCATTGCCTTTTGTGGCGCGACTACGCTACTATGAGTTTATTTTGAGTGGGACGAGTATGGATCGAGTTAACAAATTCCAGCGGAATTTGTACATAAATAAATATGGGTTGTGTTTGCGTTAGCTGAATTCTATCTCTCTTGATTGGCTAATAAGGTAGGTTAATTAGTATGGTCCTAGAAACGATATTGATAAATAATATAATATAATCTAAATAAATAAAATATAATTAATAAAAAAAAATATCTGCTATTCTTATATTCATTCTAAATCACATGGACCGTTTAACCATACAAGCGTGTAGTTCCAAACATTATTAACTGACGGACTTTCAGTACGTACTATAAAAGTGCAATATATTTTGAATGTACCTGATACGAATTTAATTAAGAAAATGGCCTGTATCCTCATTAATATTCACGAAGCATCCGAAAATAAAGTCGCCCTCCTGTCTCATATTATCCAACGCGTGCTTGCATTCTTTAACTACACCAACCTTTTTGAACTGTTAAACTTCTCACGGATGTTAAAATATAATTAAAATTAATTTACATAGTAAACTACCGTTGCGTGTATGTCTGCATACGCCCCGTCCGTTCTAAAACTGACGTGACGATAGATAAATACATATATAATTTAAATTCGAGTTGTGATTCTGTTTGCCTATGGTAGGGGGTTTATCCTTTCAAAGTGCACAACATGCACATAAAGGTACCGTTTCACTGGTTAGATGTTATGACTCTCGATTATATATGGATTCAATATCATACTGAGGATACTTAGTAACAAAAGGCGTCTCTGACGTCTTTAGTAGGTACATGTATCTTAAGTTCAGACCATTGATGAACTACGTATGAATAGATAGTGCAATCCGCGGAGAAGCGCTCCACCAATTTGTAGTCGAGGGGTTCGCAGGATGCGGGGAGTGACGCGAGTCTATTAATTGTAGTGTGCGTGTGCACTCATAGGTAATCAGTATGTACCGATAATACTCAACATTAGTGGAAGGTTAGACACTTATATAAGGGAGAATAGTGGGGCGCGTCTTCGTGGATGGCATTATCTATATTCACTATATTTTTATAGTACCTACCTACCAAGCGAGCATGCATAAAGAGACTGATGAGTAAAAGGATGAAGCAACAGATGTATGTATTTGTAACGGGGCAGTTTTGTTTCCTGTTTGCGTTAGCGTTTTATTTTACACAATGTATAGCGCTGCGTAGGATACGTAGAGCCATGAATATGCTTTGCATGAATTACCGCGTTCAATGTAATGCGCCGGGGCCTAACACTGCGTGCTTAAATGTAATATGCATGCACTTGACACAGTTCCGCACAAATAAATGTAATGAAGGAACTCGTAATGACAGGCAACAATTGCATTATTATGACGAATGCATTTGTAGAGTTCAAATGTAATCATACGCCAGTAATGGTCGCATTTTAATGCGATAATTGTATCAGTTTACTTTGAAGCAATTCGCTGCAACACGATCATACAATTATTTACACTTAAAGATAATTTAATTCTATATTTTAAAAATATAATTTATATCTGTACTGTATATGGATTATATGTCACGGTTATAATAACCCACTACGTAATTCAGAAACATTATAAAAATTAAATAACATCACATGTATCTTTTTGAGAAATTATAGTTTTCGTTTGTACTAGGGTAGCATATATGTACATGAGCTTGTGGTCCGCCTCATACTAAGCTGTTAATGAAACTGTTAGTATGGTTGGTCAATTATTGGGCTGCTTGGAAATGCGTGGCATTTTAATGATGTCTTACTATTATGGCATCGCGCTGGTACATAGATTATTTCAACTTTCGTACATTTTATCTCAATGTAAGGACTTTAAAAAAATATCTACCTAATTAAATCACGGAGCCGTGGCGGCCGAGTGGTTCGAGCAGTTGCCTGCGACGCAAAGGTCGCAAGTTCGAATCCCGACTGTACCAATGAGTTTTTCTGAACTTAAGTACAGTGATTAGTCACACCACGAGCTTTACGGTGAAGGAAAACATCGAGAGGAAACCTGCATACGTCTGAGAAGAAATTCAAAGGCGTATGTACAGTCGTGCTGGAGTAACGGCGATGGACTCGCCATCTGTCACGTTGGCACCTAATATACCTCTGGCGGAAAGTGGGTGCCTACCCCATCGGGGACCCTTGTGGGAAGGCGTGAGGATATATTATTATAACTTTCGTACATTTTAACTCAATGTAAGGACTTTAAATTCAAAATTAATATCTACATAATCACGTTACAACAAAAGCTTAACATTTATTACACCTCAATTCTTCCCCGTGAAACACTCTGTCTGTTGGTAAAAACCGCACAAAAATGCGTTCAATATGTTGTGATTTAATAAATAAATGAGGACAATGCAATGTTATCATGACGTTCCTGAGTGCAACGACACGGCCTTTGACTCGAATGTTAATTGTTAGCTTTGATTGATAACGGGGTTAATGCGTCATTAGCCTTACGTAGGTCGTCAACATTATTATGAGATACTAACCGGGATTCTCCATTATATAATAATAGGTTCTTCTAATCCCTACCTACCTCGGCGTGATGATATGTTTATATTTTATTGTATATTTATCAACATAGATAATTCTCTAAAGGTGCCTAGATTTTGTTTCTGAATGTTAATAAGAAGCACTAGGTACATATGTTTAAAGTACGTGCAAAACTTGTAGTTATGACAATTTCATCGACGATTGTAAGAAAGTAATCTGGTAAATTTAACAGGGATAGATCTTACAGAGATAATATATCATTAGCTGGACTAACACAGGGCTTATATCTTTTGTATATATTTTTTTAAACCACATAAGTGGTAAACAGTCTTGCCGTCCGCATGCGTAAGCGGGTTTATACTAGAACATATTCAGAAAAAAAACTACCAATAAAATTAAGATTGTATGCGAGTGAAACCGCGGGGCACAACGGTAGTTTATCATATTATCTTAACACTTTAAAGGTTTTCAGCCATTAGTTGGATCCGGTAGGTGGCGGTGGTGCCATGATAAAAAATAACTAAAATTTACCGCAGCCGTTGCTAGAAGTACATACATGTATAAATTGTGACAAGGAAACTAACAGGTTAGCGGTAAAAGGATGTGCAAATATGGGTGGCCTTAGCTCCAATATTACAGGCTTATCAGCTTCCGTCACAATAGTAATTAACTCAGCTGCGTAATAAACTGCAGTGGTGCTAACCACAACCGGTCGCTTTACTGATTGTCATTTGACGTGACGTTTGACGTTTTAACCTAGATTATTGTGTCCATAAAATTTGTCTCATTATTTGCTATACAGTAGCTGTTTGGAATTAGGGGCTCAGTATTGTTGTTCATGTGGTCGCAATAAATGGTGCGAGCACTATGCAATTTTGCTTCCTCTGAAATAATTTGTAGAAACCAGAACGGGTTTTATATTGAAGATAGTGATGGTATTTTGCGTGTGCATTGGGCCGTCGTGTAAACAACCATGCATTTCCATACATAAATATGTACATATCATCACGCCGAGTCCCTAAAGGGGTAGGCAGAGAGAGGAGTTCTCTCTATATATATAAATATATATTACTATTATTATTTTTTTATTTATTTATACTTACCATCTCCCACTATCTAGAACAAATCTATCAAGGTTGGGAACGTCAAAAATCCACGAAATCGATGAAACAACACGATAGACTGATGAATGTAGACGAAGCGAAAACGGTCTTAGGTCGAGAGGGAACTGGTTGCATGCATATGTTAGTATATTAAATTAGTGTTATTATACAATCAACTTATATGCGCCAACATGAAATAAACCCGATATCGATATCGATTATTGCTTTACAATTGTACAGTACACTTTTGCCGAAGCCATTTATCTAGCCTACATAACTTTATGTTCTCTCAATAATGTGACGTTGATGGACAGCGTGTTTAGTCTACCTCCCTAGGTTTTGGTTAGGTACAATAAACACTGGAATTCCATTCTCAATGTAAATGTACACGTAGAATTTTGCTTATGTTCGTTGTTTCTGTGTTACGCAATAAGACCGACTGCGAACGTACGCTTATTCGATGTTACATGTTAGAAATATATTTATTACAATACGAACTAATAGTATATATAAATATGTGACGGAAAGTGGGTGTGTGGGTACTACCTACACTTCTATATACACCTCTGTCTACCCCTTCGGGGACCCTTGTCGGAAGGCGTGAGGATATAGAATTAATAAACATATATATTATGATACATATTCAGTAATATTTTTTGAGGATAGGCATAGAAAGCTGTGTTTAATAGGCTAATAACAGAGGTTAAGTTTTTTCCTTGAAACTCTAAAATAAATTTTCAGTTAACCAAACGTTCGTCGATTAACACGATTATCCAACTTAAAAAAAAAACTCTCTTATTACATTATTTTAATTCATGTAAAACAATAATTATGATTATTTTAAATACAGGGAAAATATTTTATAATAATAAAATATCCTCACGCCTTCCCACAATTTAACGTATTAATTTTGTCCGTGCCTAACACACATATTGAATAGGTACCTACATATATATACTACGTATTTTTTTCCTAAGCCTAGAGAGTATAATTTTCTAAATGATGGTAGCTTAAAGGATCTCCAAAGATTGCCTTGTCTTGCTCCCTCCTCTACCATGCACATTTATTTAAGCTGTGATATCGAACTTGTAATCCTGACAGGGCTTGCCATATATATAGCGGTAAGGACAAGAGTAAACATTTAAAATTGCGACATTATTTCTAAAACCGCTTCGCTCGCGACGGATATGAACTAAAGTAGCGGCTTCAGACAAAAGCGGTCCCAGAGGATCCGCTTATTTCCTGCCAGACGGAGCAGGCAGGAAACCGCCACTGCAGCATCTTTGTAAAACAACATCGCAAACACACCATTTCAGTTAAAATCAACCCTATCCCTAAGCAATAAGGGGCGACAATGTTACCTACGGGTTTGCTGATGCGCTGACATGATTTTAGACATTATTTGTAAGTTTTTGAAACTATTAATGAAATGCCTGAAGATATCTTTCTGATAGCGTCTGTTGTACCCAAAGTTAGATTTAGAGGAAATTAACTTCTGAGAGAGTTATGCAACTGATTATCGAAAACATATGATTATCGAAATAAGTATATAAAAAAATATATGGATTTAATTGTTACCCCTACATACGGGCTTAGTTAGTGTCAGTGAGTCCCTAGGTTTCAAAGGTCGGAAAGATAAATGAATGCCCACATAAATGTGTTCCCAATATAGTTTGATATTACGCTTGTAATGTTTAATAAAAAAAACATTCTTTGCATTTCTCAGGTGTGAAACCTTATATAAATAATACACTCATTGTAGTTCAAACCAGACAACGGGTTTTGGTAACAAAATCAATCGAATCGAAAGTCATTCGACAGGAGCGTTACGCGGGGTGCGCCCTTGTAATCTATTTTCCAGTCACAATATTTTAGAGCCCTATTACAAGGGCATAGAAGTGAAATTGCCAAATCAGATAGTACACGAAAAGGTTGTTACTCAGCGTAATGAACTGTAAGGTTGACGCCTTACCGACCGAGCGGCTTTACGCAGTCCCATGAATATAAAACGTGTAAATAAATAGCAGATGCGCGAAAAACTCACCCCGCCGTCAGGCCGTCAGACACTTAGCATAATAATCGCGGGGGTGTGTACGAGGGGGTGAAACGGGGTGGTAGAATAAGGGGAGGTATATTCCCCCCGACTGTGACACGATTCTCACGCGCGTCCTTTCAACTCGTAATGAATGGGTACAACGTAAATACTCGGTGACATAATGTCTTGGCGATACAACTTGCCATTGAGAACCAGTCGTGTTGACAGTTGAAAGTGAGCTGGGAATTCTTTAACAATGTAGTCAATAAACATCCGATCATCTGTGTTAAATCATTCTCGTGAACGTGTTCACTTGAGTTAAGGCTTTATTGCGAATACTTTAGCTGTATTTATAGTTGTGTCTATTTGAAGGACTTGTCGTCTCCATGCTTACGCGCCACTCATATATTTTAATGAAGCTGTCCTGTCTATGTTTAATAGCCATGTCCAAATAAAATTACTAGAACTGGGCGCTTCCATTTGGTGAGTTCTGCGTGAGAGAATTACTAATTAATTAATGTAAATACATATCAATCGGATTTGCTTTCTTGTACGGTACGGTCTTGAAGCTTTACGGTGAAGGAAAACATCGGGAGAAAACCTGCATACGTAGTCGTGCTTGAGTAACGACGACGGACTCGCCATCTTTCACGTTGGCTCCTAAAACATATTTCTGGCTGTAAGTGGGTCTGTGGGCACTACCTACAGACCTCTGCCTACACCTTCGGCGACCCTTATGCGAAGGCGTGAGGATATAATTATTATTTATGTAAACTTTTACATTAGGTCTTTTCTAAGTTAAATATGTTTTTATTTTAAATTTTATTTTCCAATTCTCCATTACACTGAATAAAGTTTTTTATTCAACGTAAAGGATAAACTTATTTAATGACGCGTTTTAAATGTATCGTTACCACTGTGAAAAAACACTGTCTTAAGAAGAAACAACGTCCCACGTTACATCCTTGTAATAGGAAAATGAGAATATTGCATGTGGTTAATACCTCTTAATATAATATACATAATTATGTAATGCTAGTTATGATATTTGCTACTGCTAGGTCTGGATCGATCATCAATTGTCCTAAATATACAATAACATATTATAAAATCCAATTCCGCAGTGTTCACTCTAAAATTAAGTAGTGAATACACATGCGCGCCGCGGGGTTCCAGATCCCTCGTCCTAAAGTCCCCGGGGCCAAGTCCCCTACACGATGATCAATTTCCATTGCTAAACGAAATAATATTCCATTTTACGACCCTAAAAGAATGCGAATCTGGTCCCTACTTAATTTGGACGGGTTTTAAGCTGTCTTTGTTGGATTTGATTTATTCTATGGATGATGATGTGATCTGATCGATTAAGGCAATGGCGACCGCTTCCACTGAAATATGGATCTATAAGCTGTGCTGCGCGAGTGAAAAATTTGATTTCATTGGTACAATTTATATAAGTATTTTCAAGAATAAAAAAAATATGTCTCATTCAAGTTCATAATCAATATCTATGTCAAATTTCATCTAGTTCGGTTCAATAGTTTTATTTTTTTTTTCGTTTTTAGGAGTAACGAGGTACAGTCATCCGCACAAACATCGAATTTATTATGTAGTTATATATATGTAATACATCATTGATGTAGTTGGAATTTTTAAACTTTGTAGTTATTGGACGCTTGACTTGAATTTTGTATAACTATCAATGATGATCTCACGCATTGTTTTAAGCTTTACGGAAGAAGGGAACTTATTTTAAAAAAAGGATTTTATTGAACCTTTATTATTCGTGACTATTATCTTAATTTTTTTAATTAATATTGTTTCCTTGTGCAAAGCCAGGACAGCTAGCTTATTATAATTCCTTTTCAACACTACAAAGTTCGGCACGTTTATCGAGGGTTCGATCAAAGGGCACGAGCACGCGACATGTGCGTCTGACGTATCATTTGCGCTTTTGTACGCCCACACATTACGCCATGCATGTTGGATTACCCTGATGCATCCGACACGAGATGGATCGATTTACATTATGTATTTTTTATTATTCTTTGCGCCTTAGTTATACACCGCACTGAAAGAATACTCGGGACAGAGAAAACCGATAAAATCAAGTCGTATAAATAAGATAAGCGCCAATTTATCGATATAATTAGTTCCGAAGTTCACAAGCAACCTTCAAGAGTTTAAACTTTGCTTAAACCCCTTAGTTAATCTGCAACGTTTTTAATTAGGTACCCAGGTATCCATGAAATTAAAGCTTTTTTCCTGTTTAGTTTTATATATTGAAGTAGACGAGTACACGTAGTTTTGCACAACCTGTATAAATATATATATATAATAAATAATAATAAAATATATCCTTACGCCTTCCCACAAGGGTCCCCGAAGGGGTAGGCAGAGGTGTATAGGTAATACCCACACACCCACTTTCCGCTTATTCCGTCTTCATTAATACGGTTTACCACTGACGTTGGACGTGGAATTATTAGGGTGTCCAATTCCAAAAGTTCGGTGAGCACAAACAAACTGGGTATGACTTTTTCTACTGTAATCGCGCTTCACTAACATACTCTATAATTTGTGAAACCTGTTCAAATATAAATCGTATCAATGAGTTTGTACATACGAGTATGTACAGGAACTTTACGGCGAAGGAAAACATTGAAATGGGACCTGTATACATCTTAGAAGATATTCAAAGTCTTACGTAAAGTCATACTTGAGAACCGGTGACAGACTCGCAATCTGTCGTTGGCGTGTTCTTGTTCAACCCCTATAAAGACCCTTCTGGCGTGAATGGTGGTATATTTATTTTATATGAATCTCTTTGTTACAATCCCGAAACCGACGAGCATGTATGAACAGACTGATGAATGTGGACGAAGCGAAAGAGGTATGTAATTCTAGAGAGAACTGGCGCTTTATGCTCTCTGCCTACCCCGTTAGGGACTCGGCGTGATGATATGATGATGATGATGATGATGATGATGATGATTGTTACAAGCTTATTTGTTGTATAGACAATAATAGACATGATGTAACATTCTCGTGACGACAGTCGATTCTTGAACTTGGTAATTAACCTTTACCATTGTAAGTGTAATTAGTAATGCGTAGTATTGCATAGTAATTTCCTAGAATAATTACAATGGAACTCAGCAAACTTCCGAGAAGCTCGAGAACACGCCATGTTTTAACGTAGTCTGTTTAGTAATGTGTTACAATAGTGATGTGTGTACGATTCTATTTATGATATTTTATTGCCATCAGTAGCGAATTCATTAAGAGGTTATTTTATACCACTAAGGTTGCTAACAGAAATTCAGTCTGACTTTAAACCTTTGTATAACGTGTCTTTAGACACTCAACATCTGGGTTATTAAGTGATTAGATAGTGAGATTAGGTTAGATGATGAGTATTAATTGAAGCAACTAAACTCTTCGGTAGTGTTACTTCTTTAAGGATCAGGTCGTGGTTAGACATTTCTATGAGCGATCGTAAGTCCAAAATAGTTTCGTTGTCAAAGACCCTAAATATCACGCATTGATTTATTAGTAAATATTATTTCCATTCCATAAATCCGTAAAGAGCCACGCTGATGCAGCGTAGGGCGTCACGCAAGACTAAAGCCTCATGCGCGCTAATTTGCCGCACCGACCGATACCATCGCGCAGTCGGCCCGTGTCGCCGCGGCTCTGTGAATAGTCTTCCTTTTTACTTGTCGTCACATTCGGGGACGATGAGATTCAAAACGAAGATTAATGATCGCACTGGCACGTCACGATCGCCACTGAGCGCCAACTAGATACCGCCCGTCCCAAGAACAATAGTCTTGAAAGTGACATCTTACGATCGTAAGGAATGTCTAGTTGTACTAATGCATCGATGTGTTGTGAGAACTGTGATGCAACTGGAAGTCACACGTTGGTTGCTTCGAGATCATCTAGAAAAAGTGAAATGTTACCAATACCTAGGGTGTTTGGTAAGAGGGCAGTGGTTAGCCTGTAAAGTGGTAGCCCTTAGTAAAATGATAAAGTAGGTAACAAAATGTATGGGCGCTTTTCGTACAAATTATCTAACGGGAACTAGTCCGTACACTAGTAATCCGTGACATATACACCTTTATGTATCTTACTTGTGTTTATGTACTGGGTATTAGTATCTACGTATTGATAATCCGTACGTTTAGGGATACGATACGTCATCGAAAGTACGTTGAGCAGTGATTGATATCTATGTTCGCTGCAATTGCGGAAGAGAAAAATATATAATTGTTCGTATTGTATGTACATCCGAAATGTAACATTGTTACGAGCTCGGGTGAACGACCGAAATCGGCGCGGGCGCGACCTTGCATCGACTCTTGCCTCACCTACATACGCCGCCGACACAGCGGCCACTTTTGCTTTCGGCAATTCGCAAAAAATCGAATCTTGAATCTTTGTTCCACCTTGTGGGATGACGTAGGTATCTAGGTGGCTGCCCATAGTGCAGTCGTCGCACACACGTGTAATCGTATTTTATCGAACACACATATTGTAATGTTCGTCTTTTCAATAACAACCATTATTATTATTATTATATCCTCACGCCTTCCCACAAGGGTCCCCGAAGGGGTAGGCAGAGGTGTATAGGTAATACCCACACACCCACTTTCCGCCAGAGGTATATTAGGTGCCAACGTGACAGATGGCGAGTCTATCGCCGTTACTCAAGCACGACTATACATACGCCTTTGAATTTCTTCTCAGACGTACGCAGGTTTCCTCTCGATGTTTTCCTTCACCGTAAAGCTCGTGGTGTGACTAATCACTGTACTTAAGTTCAGAAAAACTCATTGGTACAGTCGGGATTCGAACTTGCGACCTTTGCGTCGCAGGCAACTGCTCGAACCACTCGGCCACCACGGCTCCTATATCAACCAATTTTTAATTAAATTTAATTTTAATTTGCACTAATATTTTGAACTTCGAGATCGTTAAATGTAATAAACATTACATTGTGTCAACGATCTCGACAACAGACCAAAATTATATTGAAAAATCGTCAGCATTCTCATAAGTTAGTTAGGTTTTGTTCCCTTCCCGTTTAAGACATATGCGGTGTCTCGACATCTTTGTTACGAAAAACTTTTAAAAAATTGGGTCAATTAGCGAGAGCTCCTTGCGAACCGCTGGCAAAGAGGGGATTCCGGTTTCTTGTTACGACGCTGCGGCTTCATAAAGGGCGAGCACCCTTGAGCACACTAGATACCCTATTCGCCCCCGCAGATTTACAGTGCGACCGATATACAATCCTTAGGATCACATTATAAAGTTCACAATAGCGTGAATCGCCCCAAGGCAGGAGTTGCGTGTCAAAATTGTGTTATTAGACATTTACCTGTGGATCATGACAAAAAATTCTAAAACGGGTTATGCGGGAGTGTCTCAGAATGAACATTTCACTCTCGAAGTGAGACGGTGAGGCTCGTATTATGTTGAGAAATAAGCTGCGTCTACTTCACTCTGTAACCGACTAATGTCAGGTAGGAGTCACTTTAGAAATTTATGATTTATCCCTATCTCCGCCGTCACCGCATCGCCCGTGAATGTACATTAATAATAAGCTTATTTTCAAAAGCTCCAACAATGAGAAAAGTTGTGAGTTCATTCGTCACAGTGTGTAGTCGCGTCTACGTGCGGTGAATGTCACACGGCCAAAAATAATAATGTGTGCGTTCGGTTCGGACGGTCGCTCGGTCAGTGCAGTCTCGTTGCGTCATTGCACTGGACCGACAGGGCATTGCACCTTGCCACGCCGCTCACGAGCCGACGACGAGCACTCTTGTCCCGCCCCCCCCCCCCTCACCATTGGTGCCCTCGTTTGCGATCGATCGTGACCATTCAACAGCTGATTGTCTTACACTCCAAAGCGCTCGGTGACACATTTAATTGATGTTGGATATCAATTAAATTTATTATTGTATTGTTCCAGTGGCGTAGCGGTGCTGAGTCCAACGGAGAGCGGAGGCACCAGTTGTAGCGACATCACCGAACCTCGCTCACCGCGTAGCCCCGAGTCGTCGTGCAGCAACACAGAGGAGGGCGCGGGCGCGCGCATGCCGCCCTGGGCAAGCGACCCGGCGCCGCCGGCACCGCGACGCATCGCGGTCCAACCCGCGCCACTGCGCCGCACACAACAACCCATACCCATCCACCGCCGCATAACAGAATTTTTTAACCACAAAATGAAACCCCAAAATGGACTCAAACGCGAGTCTCACGTAGTGAACAACGATGACATCAAGAGGAAGTGCCTTCCGAAAAATGGCGTCACTCATGACTTAGAGAAGTATATCTCTTATTTGTCGCAGACGCTTAGCCCCAAGGTTTTAATGGACGTAGGCAAACAAGATACAACAGAGCGGAAAGCACCGAATAGTGCCTCTAACGGCGCTATCGAACCCAAGGAAACTGTTGATCTCAATAAAATAACATCTAAAATTACAGCAGTGCATGGAGTAGCGGATTTTAGTAGAAAGTCTAATGAGAAGAATCATACCAATATGAATGGTTTTGTTGACATTAGAAATAGTACTGATAAATCTTTTAAAGACAAAAAAATTGATGGGCTTAAACACGGACAGGTTGAAGTAAAGAAACGAATCCAAAATACTAAGACATCTTTGGACCCATCCGCCAAAGCGAAGCGAGCAAAAAAACCGCTTATTGGCGCTGGTAAACGAAAAATTCTTATACCATCTAGTAATTTAGTTGATTTGAAAATCACTCCAGCAACATCTGAAACTAATCATGGGCCTCATCAGAATGGTACAATTAAAGGAGAAACACGCCCAGCTACTAAAATGGACAGCAGAATGAATGGTGTCACATGCGGTTCAAACAACTTAAGCCTAAATCCTATAAAACCAGTACCGGTCAAGAAGGAGCCGCAGAAAAAATCCCCACAGGCAACAAAAAGGACAAACCGGAAATCATCTGCCTGTATTGCGAACAGCAAGAACCTTACTTGGTCAAAGGCCAATAATCTCAAACAAGTTCAATTACAGAAACAGAAGTGTATAAATGCTCCCCAAACAAATGTACCAACCAACAACATGCCTGGCGAAGGGAACGCAGCGCCAAAGATGCCCATTCCGAACGGTGTACGACAAATGTCTATGACCATGAATGGCAATTTAGGGAATTTTAATGCACCTGTATCGAATTTTCAGAACTGCCATCAACTTAATATTCCTCAGCCGTGTAATGGCACGGTAACATCCAGTAATTTAGCTTCTTTTGTTGCCGTTCCCCAAAACGTAATGCTTACTACTTTGAGGATACCACAGAATGGTTTGCCAGCACACCCCATCGCTCAACAAAACAACATGACGACTTTTAATCGTCCGAACGTTAATATATCCAGTCCAACAAAATTAAATGGCCAGTTTATGTTTCCGCTTGTTCAGAATATTAACGGAACTGTCGTACAAATACCGAATTTAATGGCAAAAATGCCCAATTTTGTTCTTCCTCAAACTCAACAACTGGCACCGCAGAGACAAGATCATCTACAAAATCAGCAATCTGCACAGATCCTCATAAACGGTACACTACTTAAGCTGGCCAACACTATGACGTCCGCGTATCCAAATATCAACAAACCTTCACCGGTTACGAGTCAGTCTATACCTATGGTGAATAAAAATGTCACAGGAATGCCAACTGTCGGAATGACACTTCAATCAAAACCGAATTATACTGTTAACCTTAGCCATCCAGTTTTGGTGCCGCAACCAGGATTTATCGTCACATCAGTGCCAAATATAAACGTTAAAGAGACTTGGAGTTACACGAGCACACAATCAGTGCACTCATCGCAATCATCTTGTTCGAATCCAGTTATTCACCACCCGCCACCTATTATCTCAAACTTCACAACTCAAGCTTTACACACGAGTAGTATACCCATAGCCCCTGTAAAACCGCCCGATAATCCAATCCAAGGTGCTGACCCACTCAGCAGTACGGTGAAAGAACCAGAGCTAAGTGAGGTGATAAATCAAAAGTGTGATATACCTTGGCTGTCGAAAACTGTAAATAATAACATTTTTCCATTTGAAACTAAACCTAATCTAAGTATAATGAATATGAGGCCTTTCGCACAAGTTAGTAATTTATCTGATAAAAGCATTGATCTATTGATTGGCGAGAAAACAGAAGAGAGTTCAGTAGCTGATGAGAAACAAGACAAGAGTGAAAGTGCAGATGATTTGAGGAAAGTGGAGGAGGTTGCGAGGCGAGAAGAAACGATATTCTCACAAATAACTGTTCTTAAGGATGTTTCGTCCAATGTACACAACAGTGTGATAGAAGCAAATTTTTGCAACGCGACCACCGAGTCGGAATCAGGAATTGGCACGGATAAGTCGATAGATTCTCCTAGTGACTCGCAGACAAGTAAGGAATGCGACGAGGACTCGTCGCTGTCGTTGAGTGTCAGTGTATGTTCAGTTGATGTTCCGAGCCAGAAGAGTCCTATCCTTAAGCAGCCAAAGACACTGAGGTTTCCACCCAAAATCCAGACCAAATCGAGCAACGATAAACGAAAGACCAGTACGGAAACTACGCCCACTGTGACAGTATGCTTGTGGGAGAACTGTATGAAGGAGTTTGAAAGCGACCCTGATCTCTTGGATCATTTACAGGTAAAGACATATTTTCTCATATATTTTAAATATTATCACACAGCTGGAAAGAAGCATGCGGCATATCCGAATGCTGTCGATACCATCACTATTTCGATGCATGCAATATCAAGGGAACTTATGTTTTCTGTCTAACTAGTGCTTAAAGCCCACGTATCTTTTAGTGTTATTACGTTTGTAATATTAATATATTCAATATAAACAACCTTTTAATTATAATTAGTTACAGGTATACTGTAACTAATTTCTCTTCTTCTTACTATTTCAATTTATTTTATTACTTGTTGTAAGCACGGATTACCCGTATTAATTATATAAAATAGAACGTTTATAAACACAAAATGATATTTCGGTTCAATGTCTTCTTATCAACTTCTAACATTTAATGTTGCGTTTAAACCTTGCAGTCGGTGCATGTTGAATCGCAAGCGGGAAAGGAGAACTACGTATGCCTTTGGCAGCAGTGCAAGGTGCGGGGGAAGCCTTCGTGCTCGAGTCTCTGGCTGGAGCGCCACGCCTTGTCCCACGGGGGGAACAAACCGTTCAAGTGCATCGTTGACGGCTGCGACCGGCGTTTCTCTACTCAGGTATGTCCTAGTTACTTAGCTCTGTAGATAGTTTTTTAGGAGTCCACGAGCCAGGGTGCACATCGCCAAAACGAATTCACAATAACACTCTTGATCCCAGCGCTTGAATGGGTTATTGTTTATCTCGTTCTGACGGTATGTTATGTTGGTTTTTGATTGCACTCATGTTACCATATCATGTTTCAGAATAGTGTTACTATGTTGGGAAATGTTATGATGCTGTTAATTTTACGTTTTGCTTATTATCATTTTAGAGCAATTTATTTTATTTTAATAATGATAGGAGATATTATTTCATGTATATACTTGGAGTAAAAGACCAATGCGTTCTTACCGTAAATCACTATGAAATCCAAAGGATATAAAAATGTGCTATGGAGAGGCATATTATTAACTTTGGAGTCGCAGTGGCGGTGTGGTAATGAATTGCAAGGTAGAGAACAGAGAAAAACTGTCGGTACCTTGTTTTCTGAACTTGAATAGAGAACCTCCTTAACTCAGTGATAGCAACACTGTAAAGCTTTTACTCTGCTACGGGCTTACAGTGTGCTTTAAAGGTTATCACAGACAATCAAAATTAACATTTACCACGTCCTTAAAATATGTCGATATTGGTCAATTACCACCTGTTATATAGAATGACTCTTATCTGTTTTCACATCTCATTTAGTTTAAGTTACGTTATTGAAATTGAAATTATTGCTGTGAATTTAGGTTTCGTTGATGACTCCTACAGAGATTACTATTTTAAGTTTGTAATTTTTGAAAATTAAAATAAAAAATATTGTATACAATAACGACTGTCAAAATAAATCAAGAACTTAATTATAATTGTTGTCTTTAATTATAATTCTAAGAGGTTCTGTTCAAATAATGTCACACATTTAAGATAATAAATACAATTGTAATTAACTTTTCCCTAAAAGAAATAACATGTGACAGTCTCCCAAAACTTTATACCATCTCTTTACTCAATGACTAACTTTTCCCTTCGTGACATGTGAATCGGGTGCGTATTCACGGATCCGAAGATTTTTACACAATAATTTATCTAATCACATTTTTTTCCTGAAGGTTTATACACAATTTTTTAATTCTGCCGGATTTTTGGATGCTAGCCTATAGCCTATTAGTGTTTCGACAACAGCTTTCTGAATGTAGTGAAAGGGTCTGCTTGCCACCTTCCTATAACAATCCTCCTTATTTATATATTAAACGATACGTGGACCTAAACCGCGCATATACCAGAGATTGGATTCTTTACAGTGCCTTGTGATATTTAAAAAGGATTTTTAAATACTAAAATGTCTTGATATACAAGATCTCATAACGTCATAATAGAATTGCATGGATTCCTTGCGCGCGATGTTTTTAGTAGGATTTTGGATAGAACAGTTGTAAAAATAATTGGAATTATAAGGTCATCCTTTTAATCTACATATAATTATCACCCCATAATCAACATTTGCCTTCCCTTGTCTCATGCTATTGGGGGTCGTCGTAATATTTTCTTCTTTTCTATACCTCTATCATTTGCCCTCTCTGCACGTCCTTTTTAACCTTTCATCATTCGCACAATCCATTCAACGTTCTGCTCCTCTCTATCTGCTACTTGTACTTCTCTATCGGCCTTCTGCCTTCCTCTATCGCTTTCTACTTCCAGCCTTCCAACCCTTATCATTCATATCTCAATCAAAGCCTCTCTTGCCGCATTATGATAATCATTACTTAAATGCCCAATGTCATTAAGTACGCTCTCACTTTCCCGTAGTGTCTCCATTTCCAATATTTCCATCGACTTGTCATCTAGTGATGTGACCACACTGTCGTCGATAACCTACCACTGTTCAGATGTTAAAAAGATATGTTTTCTTTCCCAAGGAACTGACGATGCGAGCTACTCTTCATGACCACGGATAGCACGCAATTTTGTTATTTGATGTCTACAAAATTATTTTCCCAACGATTAAAGAACAATGGTCAGTTTGCGCTTAGGATTCAGTAGTTCGTGGTAGGTGCTTATTGCAAGATGTTTACTGGAAAGATGCCATGTAGGCGGATGCTAGGACAAGTCCGGGCGCTAAAGATCAGGCGCATGACCTGATTCGCTCTCCACTAGCTGGTATATACCCTTGAAAACTTTGACTTGAATGATAGAATAATCTTGTAGCAATTGGGTTTCTAGGAGGGTTTAGTAGTCGAACCTCAGTCCATTTTATTGGACCATAAAAAAACGGAACCCTTTGATCCTAAAGAGATTTATTGAATGAATATTGTCGCCGTGTATTTTATATCTGGATTATCTCTATTTTTTATGTACGAGCAGGATCTATAGGGCCTCAAAATGGACATTGTTCTTTATATCAACTATATATTATATTTTATTTTCCTCAACAAGGACCAATGGATAACAAGTATAGTGATAGGATTAAATAGATACTAAGGATTTGTTTCAGCATTTGAGCGACGACGATTCTGAGAACGATATTGTCTACATATCTACCAATAATTTCGTCAGTTCTGTCATGTCGCTATGTTATTGAATTCCTAATGAAATTGGCGTTAATGAACACTACACTAAGCTCATGACAATTAAAAAAAAACGACAAAGACCGATTACCGACACTTCCGTTTAATTAGTTGACTTCAAATAGAAGGAAGCTCTCAATTGAATTGTGTTTAGCAAATGTATTAATGTATGGTAAAGTTAGCCAAGGGTAACACATATATTGTTGTATTACAGATCTTACTGGAGAGACACGTCAACAATCATTTCAACGAGACATCTCCCAGCAATGGAGGATCCAAGAAGTCCGCGGACAGTGCCACCAAACTCATCCGGAGGAACGGGAAAAAGTTGCGCTACAGGAGGCAGCCTTGGTCTGGTCAGTACACCTTACTTAATGTACTAAACGTCGTTAGTATCTAGCTCACACCAGCCAACCGACAGTATATACTCTGCTCTCAAGAATGTCAATCAATCCAAAAATCAAATCAAAGAAAAGTCAATGTGTGTGCTCTTTAAGCCAATTGCCGCTTCTACCACTTCTTTGATGTATTATCTAACTAAATGCATGCGATCACTGTTCTTCATATATGTACAGGAAAACCTGGACGAGACTCGCATAGTAGTTAAAGGATACTGATTGGTAATTATGTACCATATATTAGTTGAATTAACTGATAAGGACCCGAGATTTGAATCCTGACGTTGCCGACGACTTCTGAATCGTTTGAAACCATACTAATGCTAATTGGGCTAGACACAACTCATGCAGAGAATTAACTTCTAAGCTATATTATATATCGAATCGGAATCAGTATTCTCACAGCACCTTAGCTATCACGTCAATGTCAATGTATACATTCCAGCGCGTATGTTCGATTTCTTCGACTCTGGCATGATGGAGGGCCTGGCGTGGCGGCTGGCGCGCTCGACCCGCTGGCGTTTGGGCGGAGCGTGTCCCCTGCGCGAGCCCCCCGGCCGGCACACGCTCACGCTGCACACCACGCTCGCCGCCATGCGCTACAACTCTGCCACCGGCGTCCGGGAGGCGCTCGTCACCTACAGCCCTCCACATGTGTAAGTACTTGCCATCACTAGACAATAAATAGCCTACCGTTGTCACCAAGTCGGACAATACTTACGCTCCGCCTTATAAGAAATTCGTGTATCATTGGAACTCCTCTGATGCCAGCTATCTGTCTTGTAGAAGATCGTGTTCCAATGGAACTGCTCTTTTGGTGTATAGTGTTGGTGTGTTGAGTAAGGTTTCCAGAGCTGGGTTGAATTGGGATCCAAACTTACCCTATGATGCTAGTACGATCACCTCTGGTGATGCTACCGCTCAGGCGGTCGCTATATGTTTTGTTTACGGTAAAATCGACACATTTAGGGTAGGTAGTACGTGAGCGATACCCCTGGTGTTGCCAGCGGCCATGGGCGGCGGGAAACGCCTGCCATCATGTGGTATAAGAAAAAGTATCAGTTATTAGAGACATGTGGTCGAAGGGTAAGAGTGCTAGGATATAAGAGAGTATAAAACGTCTGCTTACCCCTGCGTAGGCAGAGGTGTAATAATACCTTCCTAGTGGGAAGACGAGAAGATGAAGGCATGAAGATTTCTGGCTTACTAACAGTAAATAATAAATGAAATACCTTAACATGCCACACAAATTGACTGACAAAGACCCAAATTAAGGAAAGCTTGTACTATAGTAATCGGACAACGATGTATATACTTATACAAATATACAGATATACAGAATCATAGATACAGAATTATAGATATACAGAATCAGGTACAACCACTCTTGTTTATCACAGAAATATCTATCTGTCTTCAGCGGGAATCGAACCCGCGACCACAATATTCGCAGTCAGAAGCTCTGACAACTAGACCAGACGGCCGTCTTAATGCTAATGTATGACGCGAGTAAAACATATGCCGACAATAATATTTACTAAGAAGCGTGCCACGTGACCTTCAGCCAAGTTCGATAACCTTTTCAGTTTCATTGAAGCTAAGATAGTACACAATTATGAACTCATGAAGTCGTGTTTGTATTCGTGCATTATTTAATGTTAAAACATATCATTAATAAATGAAACCTTCCAATTACTAGGAAATTTAAACGAGTTTACATTACTAGAAAAAGGGACTTGATTTAAATTTCCGAATTAAAATCGTGACCGAGTGCCAAGTGATACACAGACGTTGCAAATTCGAATCCCGACTGTACCAATGACTTTTTCTGAACTTACTGATTAGTCACAGCACGAGCTTTACGGTGTAGGAAGATATCGAGAGGAAACCTGCATACGTTTTAGAACACATTAAAAAGACGTTTGTACAGTTATGCTTCAGTAACGGTGATGGACTCGCCATCGGTCACATTGGCACCTAAAATATATTAGGCTGAAAGTGAGTGTGCCTACCCGTTCGGGGACTTGTAGGAAGGCGTGAAGATATTATTGTTATGATTTAAGTTCTGTATAAACTATTCCGTTAAACCCTCCATATAGTTCTACATATGAATATTATCAGAAATGATTAACATCTTTTGTTATTTCAACAGCATTCGTCTAAATACGTTGAATCGTCTAAAATTTTTGTTTATTGTAAAATCAGGTAAACGCCAGGTGGGTTTTGTAGCGTTTCGTCGTCCTTTTATATGTATGTTCTTGTAAGTAGAATGTCAACATTCATAGCTCATACATTACAAACTCTTAATTAAAAATATGCTTGTGCGCCACTAACATTTGTATACGTAAAATTTTCACTCATCTTTATTCTTTTACCAATGTGCTATTTATTGTTATTCGTGTTCTTATTTTCACTTCATATAATTGAGATTTTATGAAATACTTTTTTTTATCTTCATTTAATGAGAAGTGATGTATGTATGTAAAATAATTGCTGTTATTCATTTCTGTGAGTTCTCAGGGAGAGTTCATATTTGTATAATAGTTATTTTAAACCAAGAAGGAACCCAACGACATGTTACAATATAGGTCGTATAGCATTTTAGATTACACAAGTGCCATGTATGTCTGTATGTACAATTTCATTAACAGACTGGAAATAAAATTTTGTAATTTCAATTTATTAATAACGTTTATGGTTGAATAATTTTCACTAGTATTTACAACATTGGCGACAATGAATCTCTGCTATAAATACCCGTTGTCATATAATAATGCCAGCCTGCAAAAGTAGCGCTTCTTCACAAATATGATCGGAATAGCAGCTTTAGTCAATCTCAATCAGAATTGACGTATTCTGGCGACCTATCAGATGTTCTACAGGTTCTTAGAACCACGACATAATTTTTATAAGCGTTTATTAGAATTTATTCGTTTCCCGCTGTCACGCAATCACTAAGTACAATATTTATTTTTCTTAAAGAGGTTACCAAAAAATTGCGTTTTTGGAACTCTTTTATTTCTTTTTTGAACACTCATTTAAATACTTAGTTCATTAGTGTATTGAATTTGTATGCAACAGTATTTTTTTATGTTGTAGTGTCATCAAATTGTAATGCTTCAACGCTTAACTGCAAACGGGGGATGACGTGCATTAATTAAAAAATGTACTGAAGATTACGACTACATACGTTATGCCCCCTGCGATGCAAGTATACAAAGTCTAACAGCTCTATTTCGCGTAGACCGTATGCTTGTTTATCGCCTTAGTTCTCTTATATTTTCACGCATTTCGAGCTTTGCATGCAATTACCACGTGTCCTGCCACACAACGGCATCGAATCGGATGCGACTGCGGTTGCTAGCACACCAATAGCGACACAAATATTTGCGAAACAGTTTAAACCAACATTCACAAATATTAGCGACACTTTGGTAATTGGCATTAAGCTAATTGCCTCTACGAACGTGCTAGCAACTCTCCGGGTTGTCAGTCCTACTGTAGGTTTTGTACGTTTGAACTCAAGGCAATTCCTTCTTAACGCTAGGCGAAGGGTTTTTAACAGAAATCTTAATAATGCCGTGATATTACAACACTGTGTCATGTTATCAAAACTAACTAAGCAGTGTTACAATCGACAGTGTTACAAAAAAATACAAAAATTATTTGATATTAAGGTTTCTGTTATCCAAGCTTCGTTAGTCGTGCATGTTATATGTTGACACGGGATTGCAACCCGCCAAAGCTGCAAACATGACAAACACGTGTCAAATGTATTGTTTTCCAGATTGACATTGTAATGACAATAAATTGGCGGCCGTTTATAAATAAGAATATAAAATGAGCTTGTTTGCAGCTCCCTGTGTGGCAACGGACCAATTTCCATTTCTGATGTGGGCTTCCTGTTACAGGTTAGAAGACGAATGGGTGCCCGTGAGGGACGTGAGGCGGGTGAAGCGCGTGGAGATCTCCCAGCTGCCAATACACACTAAAGTGGCGATCTACGAGCAGTTCTGCGAGTCCTACAAATCCACCACGCCCAGCGGACCCCAAGCCTTGAACGGTCTGCTACCACAGCTGGAGGCGGGCAACGTCACCACGGTGTCCAAAGAGGAAAAGAAGCCGGAAGTATCTGGAGCGAAAAAGCGCAAACTCGGTCGCTGCTACGGGGGAAACTCCTTCTGGCCTTGCGGACGATAATAATATTATACCTGAGCCCGCCTTGTACTCGCTTGGCAACAATGCCCGCTTTGTGTAGGTACATTGTGAGAATATTATTTTGTTCATTTCTGAAATGTCTTTTGGTGTTAAGCAAAATGGCGCGTTACTTATCAGCTCGGACCAAAAAGAGGAGATAGATTAAAACGTGAAAATTTTCCATTATTGTTCATTTTAAAGATTTTCTGTTGAATAGTCTTAAATTGAGACATATTTTGTGCGATTTTGTGTAGATACTTAAATATAAGTGCGTATGTCGCGTGGTAAGAGTTGCATGCGGTGTGCAAGGCGGGGGACAGACGTTGATTCTCCCCGGGCGGGAGTAGTCGCTCGGGTGTCGCCAAAGATGAGGCCTGGCGGGCGAAATTTACTCACAAGACTGATGCTTACTTTTTATAATGATATTCAATTGAACGGGACGATCGGCGGTCCACGAGCGAACAAATATGTAAATATATTGTGTGAATTGTAAAATAATTATGTAAGGAATAGAGTTTGTCTCGCGTGAGTATTCGATGTTGGTGAATTGTAATGGACTGGAGAAGTAAAATATGTTCCACTTGCGCGGACCATAGAGCACGTAGCCTAGAGAACGGTTTCTAGAATAAATGCCCATGATATGACATGTCTCAATGCGCATCGATCTACGTTCCACTCTAGCCGTCGCTTTTCGGTCACGTGTTCGTCTGAGCGTCACTGCACTTGTGTGGAGGTATGTTACTTCTCTTGCCTTCCATAGGTACGGTAGAGGTTTTAGTTAATATCCGTTGGGCGACGGAGTAGTCTGAATACATGTAAGTTATATAGACGTAAGTAGTGTCGAGAGTAAATGACGACCAGCGATGCGAATCACTGCCACATACATATATGTTATGTACATAGTAGATTGTAGGTACAGTAGACTAGTTTAATATTGGTAAGGCGCTTCTCGATTTGGTTTCGTTGAGCCGAGGACTCACCAAGTGCCTCTAAAGAGATTGCACATCACTAAGGCGCGCTTCACTTGTTTCAAATAAAAACTGTCAGTGTACGTGATTTGTTGTTCGTGTGTGCGTCTATGGCTTTGTATATAATATGTACAGAAAGAAATGACAAACACGCACAATTGGCAGTTTTTACACAGGGCAAACTAATATGTATTAAAATAGGAATAGAGTTTTTTTTCAATAGTTCTAATGTGAACTTTATGTGAAGATTCACTAAGTGTGAAAAATCTTTGAGCTTGTGTAATCTGACCTTGATTTGAGAGTGAGACGCGTCATTGTGAGTTGCAACACCAATTAGCTACCGTACATGTAGTAGATATATCAGGTTATGCCCGTGGAGTCATATCATACGAGACTCGCAGCTAGTGTGTAGGTAATTGAGTTAAATTTTGATGTAAACGTCCCCGTTCTTGTGTTCCAAATGTAAACGAAGCAATTTTCGATGACGCTTTACAGAATCAACAGCTGTCTAATGTAAGTGTGTTGTTATATATATATGACGTCACTGCCATTATTGTTGTGATTGAAGGTCAATAGTTTATAGCTTGGCCCGGTTTGGTGATGGCTTGATTGTAGCGGAATTTCAACTTTGTCTTCATAGATATATATGAAACATTTCACATTACATGCGTTTTAGCAGAAATGCTGAGACTACATATCGAGCTGTCACATAGTCGGGGTAGTATGCATTGGTTTATACACGACCCGTTGGAATTAGCCTTGAGTAATGTACTGTTAGCAATAAAAGTATTGTGATAAGACAAATAGTTGTACACCAATATTCATTTCCACGCACGAAGTATTAGCTGTACGTGCAATCCCGTTATGGCATATCGAGGAAATAAGTTGACTTGTGCATGCGCACATTTTTGTTCATACAATTTAATATGCATTGTTACTTAACAAAACTCAATGGATAGTATCGCCTTGAGACTAATCTGTTTTTTTTTTTATATATATACACAGACGTCAAAATAATAAGTCAGTAATAATAACATATCATCACGTTCCTCATGCGGTAGGGAGATAGAGTCGTATATCATAATATCTCCAGACTTAAAAAACGTCTTTCCCTGGTGTATCCACGTTCATCAATACCAGTATAAATGTAATTAATGTCTTTATTTTATTTTCGTCAACGTCAACCTAATAACTCAATATAATGTCAGTAAATACATACATACATACATATCATCACGCCAAGTCCGTAACGGGGTAGGCAGAGAGTATAGAGCGCCAGTTCTCTCTAGACTTACATACCTGTTTCGCTTCGTCCACATTCATCAGTCTCTTCATACATGCTCGTCGGTTTCGAGTACTCTTAACGTTCCCGTCCTTCAGAGTCCGATCTATTTGATAT
>JACCPG010008386.1:0-14709 GCA_016069955.1 Drepana arcuata | reverse complement strand
TTTCTTCACCGTAAAGCTCGTGGTGTGACTAATCACTGTACTTTAGTTCAGAAAAACTCATTGGTATAGTCGGGATTCGAACTTGCGACCTTTGCGTCGCAGGCAACTGCTCGAACCACTCGGCCACCACGGCTCTCCAGATATCTCAGATTATATTATTTTCATATATTACAACACCAAATGTGGATGGACAAGAAATACATTTTTTATTTTTTTTTAATTTGTTAATGCTAACTAAATGTTTGTGTATTTTATATTTATATATAATAATAATAAAGCCGTTTATTCTGAGATAAGAAAAAAATATGTCCATTCAGATTCTGCTTACCCCTATGAAACTGTCTTGCACCATTTCCTTGCTTATCACGCATCATATTTATTGTATATATAGATGTATATATTTATATATATATATTATGCCATACGGGTGGCAAACATGCATGCGGTCCTCCTGTTAGTAAGCGGTTAGAGCCGACTAAGAATATGTTGTACATTTCGACCGACGGATCACGTACCTACACGTATAAATTTATATATACATATATATAATAAAAAAAAACATTATGGCCGAGTGGTCTGATGCCTGCAATGCAAAGATTGCAAGTTCGAATTCCACCTGTAATAATGAGTTAATCTGAATTTAAGTACAGTGATTAGTCAAACACGAGCTTTGCGACGATAGAAATCACCGAGAAGAAACCTACGTTTGAAAAAGCATACGTATACGTCTAATCTATAGTATATATATATATATATATATATATATATATATATGTCTCTTATGTACATATATATCGTCACGCCGAGACCCTAACGGGGTAGGCAGAGAGTATAGAGCGCCAGTTCTCTCTTGACTTACATACCTCTTTCGCTTCGTCCACATTCATTAGTCTCTGTACATGCTCGTCGGTTTCGAGTACTCTTGACGTTCCCGTCCTTTAGCGTCCGATCGATTTATATATAATTTATATATAGCATCTTATGAGTGTTAATTCTACTAATCCATCCCTGTGCCAAATTTCATCCAATTTTGTTTAGTAATCTTGGCGTTACAGAGGAACAAATCCTTACAAACTTTTACACTTATAATATTAGTAGGATAATACACTTTGTGTTATCCTATAACATTTATTTTCCGACGAGACAGTCAAACTGCGATAACTCACTTGACAGTATTCCAAAATCATTACGTTAAAACCTTACATGCGCCACAATAATTTTATTAAAGTTGAAACTCGCTTAGCGCGGGAGCGTGGGTAATTTGTTGTCCCCTAATTTTATGCTTAGCGAATAAGGTTTTAATGCGGTTTCAATACAAGGGTAAGTTGAGTAACCGAATTAACTAACTTCAGATCCCCACAAAAGATTTAAGCGAGGCCGAAGTTTCCGCAAAGAGATTTTGAGCTTGTCGTATCAAAAGGACGAATCACGATTTTGGAATTTATAAGGCCTTATTTGTTTGCGATGTAGTGATTTAATAATATAGTCGAATATTGTGGAATATCCTTCTTGTTCGTGTATTTGGGTCCATTTTGGAATCTAGGTAAATTTGAATTCGTTTCGCTTAGGTATATCTAAGATTTCGAGAACGATACCCCTGGCGATGTAAGTGTCCATTGGCGACGGTAACTACTTCCATCAGACGGACCACATGCTTGTTAACTAACTGTAAAAAGAAAGAAAAATGATTTTCATTCATAACATTATTGTAGCTGCAAGGCGAAGAAAAAAATCGTGGAAGAAGAAGAAGAAGATATATGTAAGTCTAGAAAAATCTCTCTCTCTCTCGTAAGAGATGCGGCAAGATGTGTAGGTACGTGATCCGGCGGTCAATAGGTACAACATATACATAGGCGGCGGTAACCGCTTACCAACAGGCGGCCACACGTATGGTATAAAAATATACAAATGAGTTTTGGAACTAAGCCATCGTATTGAATGTATGTTTGTAACTACTTTACTCAACCACCTGCAGTAAGTTAAATTCAGTCCTGTTTTCTCTACTTTGTGGACGTTATACGTTCGTACTAGTTCATATGCTTTGGATTATGCAAAATACAAATAACAAAATGGTATGCGCGGTAGAACGGAGCTAGTAATAAAAACGCGAGCTCACTTGCTCTAAGTTCATCGTATTCCGACGTCGGTTTCATATAAAGCGCCATTTTAATGCCATTGTTATACTTGCAAGAGTTGTAGAGTCATAACAGTTGATCCCGATTTTATTGCAATGGAAGATGCAATATGCTGCGTAGACATTAAACGGCCTCGGGCGCAGGTATAGCCGTTACATCTGCGTATGATATTCGATAAGCTAAGCACGAATTAAATTCACCATTTCAAAACGTCTATGAATTAATGTCATTAAAGCCAAGTCAGAATTATTGTGTTGGTAGCTGCGGTGACCGTGTGGTTGATACCGCCTGCAAGGTCAACGTAGCAGGTTGAACCCAAATCTTACCAATACATTTTTGCTGACCTTAAATTCAGTGATTACAACGCAGCAATCACGGTAATTATATTTCCGAAGAAAAAAAACGTGTTATTACTGACCTCTTATGGAACGGCGAGAATGTATAAAAACTTTCATATTAGATTTAAACTTAACCCGCAAATGAAGAAAATGCAAGAGTTCTTTTCGATTAACATTTTTTTGTTATAAAAAAAAAATGAAAACCACAAATATTTGGACATCCGATCCGCGTTTTTTTGTTCACTTCACCTCGACTTGCGAAATAACGCTAGTTCGCCGTTTAAATGATATATTTCTCTTTAATTTCTTGGCCACTCGCTGCCTTCCTACTTTATACAGAGCAATAAATCTAAAACCCTTTAAATATTCAAGTAAAATAAAGTGCAGCCTACTTTTCACGTGATAGCGTAAGTACGTACAATACTCGGGCTTTTAATAAATAGGAAATAAATGCCACATACACATACATGTTAACTTGCTTTTACATTTGATTTATTTATAACTTAAATTTGATTAGTTTTGAATTTCTAACAGTAGGTACCATTGCTTTTGTGAGTGTATTCGTTTCAATAGAATCATTTACATGGGTTACACTCGTCGTATGTATTGTATGACTACTTACTTATGTGCCGTTATTCTGAGTAGTTACTTAAAATATACTCTAGTCGTAAATCGGGATTAAGGAAAAGAAACACAAGAAGACAATCAAGAACAGGTGTCAAACAATCCTTTTATATTGGCCCGACCATGCTCGCCAACGGGTAGTCGTAAAAACTTACCACTTCATCGAGTGGGTTTCATGAATCGCGCTCGGTTCGGAGGAGCTCGGGCAATGTCGGCTTCACTCGGACCTCACTCCGGGCGGGCGGAAATTCAGTCTTCAAACTCGGCGGCGGCGGGTTGCCGCGCCACCTTCGCCATCATAAGACACTTTGTAACGTCGTTAAACAAGTACTCCTTGTGCTTCGGCCATAAAAATGTGTTAAGATTTAATTGAAAAGTATATAAAAAACCATTTAAAACTTTGAGTTGTAAAGTTGTACACTTTGTGTTGCCGCTGTTTAAAGTTTACTTCAGTGCAATTTAATTGTGAACAAAATTGACTAAGTTTGTCGGGGATTATGCTACGTCGGCTTATTGAAAGTATGACATTCATGAAGGTAAGAAAAATGAGCTTAAATGAAATTAGTGGTCACTGTGAAACAAACTAGATATTTTCAGTGCAAATTTAACCCTTCAGTGTAAGGGTTAAATTTGCACTAAACATATCCCTTTGTACACTCAATAAGTACATCAATCTAGATTAATACATTACTTAATTTATTTACCTAAGCCCATTAATAATTATGAATGTTTAATTGCTGTAGAGATCTGTATGTAAGCTATTTGTCCAATCTCCAAAATATCGGCTTGAAGATGTACCTACAATAACATTGATTGAACGAAGTTAATTAATCGCGCCGCGGGTACGCTGTGGGCTTTTCGTATTTCGTGATTCATTATGTGGGGATTTTTCCTATTATCAGCAGGTAGTATTCAAGAGATAAATTTTACAGTATAGAAACAACAATTGCATCATGTTTATATTACATGCAGCTTAACTAGCAAGTTGCAAGAGAATTTCAAGCGTCCATAGACGGCGGTGACCGCATACTATTATGATTTCCGCACGCCATTTTCTTAGATTAATTATCAAAAAGAAAGTTGATTTAATTCTTATTATATTTAATATTTTTCCATATATGGCTGTTCTGGTGTTGTTACAAATATTTGACATTTAAATACAAATGTCAGTACAATCCAAAGTGAAATGTAAACGAGAGCTATTTGGTTAAATTGGATACACGTTGGGCGCCAAGGGTTGTTTTATAAACACTTGTGTTCGCGTGCTTTTTTATTTTATTGACATTTTCATTCGTTTATAAGCTGTTTTAAAAATAATGATTTTTAAAAACCAACTTCTAATCGTTAAAATCTTTGTATTTTTTTCTCTACCTGGACCTAGTACCTACAATTTTATATGTTGCTTTACGCATCATATATTATTGTATTTGCTACTAGCGTGCTGTAACCTATAAGCGTTTCTCAGTTGCAGGTGTGTCACTAAAACGGTAAAATCATTATTATCCATAGGTAGGGGAACAAAGTAGGTCTCGGGTGAAATCTCATAATGAATAAATCCAGATACTTCTATTTTGTAAACTACTTCTCGGTTTACTGATTAGTTATTTCAAAACTAGAAGAGTTTTAGAATTTACAGTGTTTCCCCTAATTCTCTAGCAACTGAGTTTAGGTTATTAAGAAAAAAATACGGAGAATCCAAACTATCTGGTAACGTTTTACTTGTACATATTTTCCGTATTTGAATTTTGGTAATTGGAGTGGATAATTAAGACCCTTCATAGAGACCTCTCCCAAGAATCTAGGCTTAAATAGAAAGGTGGATTCCATTGTTATTTAAGCCTAGATCGTTATCATTATATGTTTTAGCACTGCTTATTTCGAGTATGAACGGTACAAAACAACTGGCCAATTAGTGACGGCTACGATTGAGAACTGATTTCGTTATACTACGGTATTGTAAGCGTAAATAGGCTGCGGTAACCGCTTTCCATCTGATGGGCCGTATGCTTGTTTGCCACTCTTGTTGTATAACTGGTTATATATAATTAATCAGTATAGAAACACATGTTTAACCGTTCAGAGGCTATGGTTTGAAATATCTGTTATTAAAGTAATTGGACTTTTTCTAACCGCATTTCATTGCGTTAGCTGAAATATTATCTTATGGGGTGAATTCATCAAATCAAACCTACTGGTTAGTTTATTTTAGCAGAAAAAGTAGTTGGTCGAACGAAACGGCTAGTTAGTTAGCAACATAAACCAAATAAATATTGCGATAGCGATAGCAATGAGTATCAAAATACAAAATCTTTGTTAATTACTTTGCGTTTTTTTTGTAAGTGACCTTAATTGACTAACAGAATATAATAACTGCTCTCAATTGAATACATAATACATATATAAGCGACCCGCCCCGCGATTGTACGGGTAATTGAGTTGTTATTTTGACAAAAAAAAAAAAAATATATATATATATATATTTATGTAACTGACTGATTTGACTGACTTAAAAAACTGGCTAAGACAATCGCATTGAAATCCGTTAGTAATCCAGTAGATTTGAATCCAAATGATTAGAACACACGGTTTTTTTTAAATCTAATTTATATCAATCAAACACTATCACACACTAAAGGATAGAAACGCTGTGATTACTCAAAACCGGCGAGGCGAGCATGTGTGAAGCAAATAATGAATGTGGACGAAGTGTGGAACAAGTGTAAGTTAGGCAGATAAAAGAGCGATAATTATTATCGGCCTAACTGAGAGGTTCCACACTTGGTATTACGAAAAGTTATAACAGAATAAAAATATAAAATATAGATTGGCTTTTCAACATTATACAGCAAAAATGTAGAGAACAGACAAAGCACAGAACTGGGAAGTTATAATCCTCAAATATTTTAAACACCAGGGCATAATATTTTTTCGTGGTTATACAACTCCCTCATGAGTAGGTACGTGACGTGTGTTTCTGAAATGAAATGTATATTTTACACGAAATGAACAACAAAATATTTCTCATTTTAATTTGGTTACTATATGCTTGCATAAATATTTCACCCACAGATTTTTTATGTAATTCCAGCGGATATCAAAAGATAATGATTTCTGAACCAAACTATCAGATTTCACTTCCATCAGCTGAAATCATTATACAATAACAAATCCATTTTATCGCCACTGTGCCGCGCCGAGTGGCTCACGGGGTAGGCAGGGAAAAAAGGGGATTTTTTTTCTAGTAAATATATACGCACATAATTATGTCCTTGAGAAACAGCATTGAATGTGGTATCTACCACGTTGGCAACAAATTATATCTCGGTGGGCACCTATCTCTTCGCGGTCCCTTGTAGGAAGACGTGAAGAAAGGGTCTTTCGTAATGTATAATTATAATGATATTTGGTGAAGCATTACAACATGGTAAAGCCCTACTCATTAACCTTACAGTTACGAGTATTCGAAACCAGTGACAATGTAGTGGGGACCGATAAATGTGGATATAGCGAAAGGGTCTGTGAATCTAGAGTATAGAAAACAATATATATATATATTTATTATAGGTAAGAAAACTGGATAACAAAAAACATTGATGGTGTGCGGTTTTTTATCCGTGACAAAGATCTGTGTTTCACTCTGTCCTCAGTTTTCATAAGCGAAGTGTGTATAAAATATTCCTAAATATAACGAGGTTTTATATTCTGGCTTTAGCTGATACAATAATGTATCCACAGAATACATTATTTACCTCGTGTTTAAGCTGGAATATGAAAAACATTATCCATACATACGTACGTTCGAAAGTAGCTCTGTCTGAATGTCTGCTTGGTTATCGCGCTTACACCGGTGAACCAATTTTCTATAAAGGATACAGGCATAGCGAAAACATTTCATAAATAACTTTATGAAACGTTTTGTGGTACGTGGTACTAATAATTTTAAGTACTTACTCAATGCAAAGACAAAGAAGTGGGTACCAGATGTGCACATATGTATTAAGTTAAGACTATATTCCATGCTATATATATATATATATATATAATCCTCTGCCTTCCCCGAAGGGGTATATTCCAGACGAAGTCACTGGTAACAGTAAGTACATCATATAAAGACGGCTAGTATATGTACTCTAGTTGAGTGAACTGTGAAGCCCCGGGTCTTGCTTAACAAACTTTTATAATAAAATGCAAAGTCACGCACGTTATTGTCACGGGTGGCTACAGTTGAACAAGTTGGGAAAATAGTTACTTCACTGCAGGATTGTCACAAAACTGTGCAAAGGGAACAAAAGGAAATCGAAAAGTGGAATTTCCGTCAGATCACACAAATATAACGAACACATTCAATGCTCTCTCCTTTGTCGTGCATATTTCGTATGAAATTGTAGCATTCTAGTCCGAACTTGATTTGAAGGCATAGTTAAAGATATGAACAACATTATAAGTATAATCATATGAAGAGACTGATGAATGTGGGCGAAGCGAAAGAAATATGTAAGTCTAGAGAGAACTGGCGCTCTATACTCTCTGCCTACCCCTTTAGGGACTCGATGTGATATGTTATAATGATATGTTCTTTGTGATGGATACTTATACACAATAGAAGTATTTTACATACAGCAAGTCTACTTATCATAAACTAATACAACAAAAAATACAATTATTGCTAGCAACTTCCTTCCACATCCCAACGTAGAAGAAAAAAAATAACAAACAATTACTCAAAACAATAAAAACTTCGCTAAATTGTTAGCAAATCGTACCCCACAGTAATTTACCACCAACCAATGGAACTGAAAATTTGTAAGAAGTTTGAAATTATTTACCGTACTGGTTGTGAACACGAGGCCGCTTCCGCAAGCATATTGTAGTTATAATTGTATGGCAATAGATGAATAAAGAAAATATCATGTGATTCAATCTAAGCATTCACTGCAATTGCATATACATATTATCATCACAATGAACTTGGTTTGTGATGATAATACTTGGGAAGTGACTTTGAGCTCTCACACTTCAATTTACTGCGTATTTCATTTGGGGTTCTACGTGTCCAGTGTACTATAAGTTGTACGATAAATTCAACTTTAACCTTAATATAAAACGAGAGTAGGGACCGAAGATCAATTTATTTAAGTAAAATCGTGTTTTACCGTTCAACATGGCAAAATAAGATCGACTTTGTTGAATGAATATGTTTATGAATTTGTTCTCAAGCGTAAGCAGGTTTCCTCTCTCAATGTTTTACTTCACCGTAAAGCTCGTGGTGTGACTAATCACTGTATTTAAATTCAGAAAAACTCATTGGTACAGTTGGGATTCGAACTTGCGATCTTTGTGTCGCAGGCAACTACTGGAAACACTCAGCCACCACGGGTTTACAGCAGCAATATGTTATTTACCTCTGGAAGCCCTATGTGATCTCTGGATCAAGCGAGAATCTATTTGAACTTAAGTACTCATTGAACAACAACTGTATTTATTGGACCGTGGGTTTATGACAGGATTCTTCCTTTATGCTCCTATCACAGCTATCCTCAAATCAATATATATACCTCTGGCGGAAAGTGGGTGTGTGGGTATTACCTATACACCTCTTCGGGGACCCTTGTGGGAAGGCGTGAGGATATAATATATCAAGAAATAGTTCTTGATATAATTATATTATTGCGATTGCTTTAGGCACCGGTTACCTCTTACCATCAGATGAGTCGTTTGCTTGTTAGTCATCTTTGTTTTTAAACAAAATATATATGGCTACCCCGTTCCCTAACGGGGACTCGGCGTGATGATAATATGTATGTATGTGATGTGTTCCTTCACCGTCATGCTCGAAGTGTGCTAAATGTACCTCCTTTGCGTAAACGCAATGGTACAGAAGGGTGAATCAAAAAGTTCTTAGAAGTGCATATATATGAAACCTTTTTGGATCAAGTTCGATATTCAAATTAAAGAGTGTCTATCACACTATATTTATGCAGACTGTCACTTGTTTTTGTCAGTTCGTTCGCATGTAATATTTTTTTTTGTGCAACGAGTTGCTAAAAAGTCAAAATTATAGATAAAAGTGAGTTACGTGCGGTGATAAAATATCTCAGTTTGAAAAAAATGTCTACGAAGGAAATTTTTTTGGACATTCAGCAGACATTAAGGGGTGATGCTGTACCCTATTCTACGGTTGCGTACTGGGTGGCTGAATTTAAAAGAGGTAGATCAAGCTGTAAAGATTACCCGCGTTCTGGGCGGCCTTCAACCTCCGTTACAGAAGAAAATGTCAAAAAGGTTGAGAATCTGGTTTTGGAAGACAGAAAAATGACTATAAAACATATAGCTGAGATCCTAAAGATATCTTTTGGTAGCGTTCAATCCATTTTAATTGATTCACTGGGGTTCAAAAAAGTGTCTGCAAGATGGGTGCCACGAATGTTAACCGACGAAAACAAAAAGCGACGTTTGGAAATTTCCAAGCGTAGTCTCGAAATGTTCCAGCGTGATTCGGATAATTTTTGCCGTCGTCTTGTCACCATGGATGAAACGTGGGTCCACCATTTTGATCCTGAAACTAAAAGACAAAGCATGTCTTGGAAACGACCATCCTCTCCATCCATTAAGAAATTTCGAGTTGCTCCTACCGCTGGCAAAGTTATGGCCTCTGTGTTCTGGGATAGTGAAGGAATCCTTTTTATTGATTACATGCCAAAAGGCCAGACGATTACTGGACCCTATTATGCAAATTTAATCCCGAAAGTGCGTGAAGCGATTAAAGAAAAACGTCGTGGAAAACTGTCGTTGGGCGTGTTGTTCCTTCAAGATAACGCTCCTGCTCATCGATCGGAAGTTGCGCTCAACGCAATCCGCTGTGCTGGCTTCAATCTCCTTGACCACCCACCATATTCTCCGGACTTAGCCCCAAGTGATTTTCACTTCCAAAATTAAAAGAGGAAATTCGTGGAACAAAATTTCACGATAATGACGCGGTTATAGCTGCCGTAGAGGACTTTTTCGAGAGTCAAGAAAATATTTTTTTTTCACAAGGAATAAGGAAGTTAGAAACGCGTTATTCTAAATGCATTGCATTGGAGGGAGATTATGTAGAAAAATAAAATATTATTATTTAAATCTTTGCATTTTTTAATATTGATTCCAAGAATTTTTTGATTCACCTAGGTACATAAAAAATCCACCCTTAAAGAGTGTCTGTTGGGGGGTTGTCGTTGTCTTGTTAGAAACTTTTAATTATGTTAGGCTACGAAGGCCTCTTGATTACAAGCCAGAGGCACATTTAATATAGCTACTCTGCAAGTATGCACCTCTGATTGCAGAGGAGTTTGGAATAGATTGAACTCTAAAAATATTCAATAAATAAAAATCTTCACGCCTTCCCACAAGGGTCTCCAAAGGCCACAGGAGCAGAAGTGTATAGCTACTACATACATAAGTATACACTTCTGCTCCTGTATGTATACCTCATATACTATACATATATATATATATATATATATATATATAAAATATACCTCAGTGGGTAAGTGGGTGTATAAGCACCTACTTACCCGCTGAGGTATATTTTAGGAGATATGTGTTAGATGGCTTATTTATTGCCGTTTCTCAATTCTTTCACTCACGTTGTATACGTAACTTGGACCATAGCATCAGCCCTAGCTTTTGTTGGTGGACTGTGATTGGTCTTTCGGTGCCATTTGATCCACGTGTAAATGAATCACACAAATAGTATTGCAGTTTATGTTAAATAGACAATAATTACGTACGTTCCCTAAGCGACTGACTTCATTTGTCTGCAAAGAGATTAAACTAAATAGGCAAAGTTAAATGTCTTCGCTTGTCGGGCTACAAACAACGCAAGTGAGCCCCGCCTGGCACTCCGCCCCCGTCCTGCGCGCATCGCGCCATTTTTTTTTTTTAATATCCAGCCCAGCACAGCGATCTGTTTCTCACATTTAGCTGCTACATTTGTTGACCAGAGTCTGAGTAGGACATTTGGCTAGGAGGAGAATCCATTGATCTCACTCACTACATTATGGGGAATTGGTATTGGAGGGTTGGAATACTATTCCTCCTCAGTCTTGAGTGTGTGGTACTACCAGAGCCCTTAAGGTTTGTCGCTAATGCATTAACATGTGTTGATAGCTGATTCTGATATATCGCGCCAATTGCGCGCAATTCCACAATTCTCAAAAGATGCCATTAAAATTTTATTTTTCAGTCGATGGTTCTTCGCACTTAGCATTTGGCACCCCTTGTATGCCTAAAACGACAGCTCCTTTTGCTCTATCTCAGAGCCAAATTGACGCGAAGTTCTTATTACACTGACTTTGATGGTGCCACAAGTTTTTTTGGAAACCTTATAGAGTATGACAACTTATAACACCCAGGTATTTTTCCAACAAAATAGGATTACGAAGGACATGAGAATAGTTTCGGACATAGTGTAAACAATTATGAGGTGAATGAACTACAATTCTTCATAATTACATAATATATTCCATGGCTGTGTCACTAAGGGCTAGAGCCTAGGTTTTTCATTAGTATAAAACATATCCTTAGTATTATTCCATA
Source organism: Drepana arcuata (assembly GCA_016069955.1). Taxonomy (NCBI): domain Eukaryota; kingdom Metazoa; phylum Arthropoda; class Insecta; order Lepidoptera; family Drepanidae; genus Drepana; species Drepana arcuata. The sequence continues at coordinate 3,035 of JACCPG010008386.1, read as the reverse complement.
CTATTTTAATCTAATTCTATGCCAAATTTCATAAAAATCCGTTCTGGCGGGATTGAGTAGCAAACATACATCCATCCAAACTTTCACATTTATTATTATATAATAATATATCCTCACGCCTTCCCACAAGGGTCCCCGAAAGGGTAGGCAGAGGTGTATAGGTAATACCCACACACCCACTTTCCGCCAGAGATATATTAGGTGCCAACGTGACAGATGGCGAGTCCATCGCCATTTCTCGAGCACGACTATACATACGTCTTTGAATTTCTTCTCAGACATATGATATTATGTATGTACGTACAATATTAAAGTATTATATATATATATATATATATATATATATATATATAATATTATAGATATAATATAATAGTATAGATAGTTAAACTGTAATATTAAGTTACTTTTGTATTCGTACTGTCACGTGTCATGTCGTGGGGCGTTAGAAGAAAAAGTTGTCGTTTCATCGGGAGCTCATTTTTATCGTCGCTCCCTCCTTACACGCACACATACCCGCTTTGATTAAGTATATATTAACTGTGTCATTTATGTATTAAATAATATTTGCCTACAATTTAATTAGCGCGTGTCAAATTTGGTTAATTGCATGTATTTATATTTGTCAACTGAATTGTGATGAGGTAAAATTCTGCTTCCTATCTAGCCGCCATTCTGAATTATTTATGTTCTAGCTGCTTGTTTGTGTGGTTAAACGAACTAAATTATATTATAAAGGAGCAGAGTTTGTTAATCTCAGGAACTACAGGCTTCTATAGGCGGGGGATAGCCGTTTACCATCAGACGGGCTACGGGCTTGGTACTTGCTACCTTTGTGGTAAAAAAAAATGTTTTCTATTGCCCGTTTATTGATGCAGACTACATTTCATCATTTTACTACCAAAGTCAGCGGAGCAGTTACCATATACCTATCCCATATAACCACAGGGCGCTAAATGTGTATTGATAAAAGTAAGTTGTAGTTTTTGGCTGCTTACTATTACATAAAGTCATGTCACACCAAGCAGATATATGAAGTAAAGCGCCATTTATTTCTAGATTTACACTCTTCTGTCGCTCCATCCACATTCATCAGTCTCTCCGAACATATGCCCGTCGATTTCCCGTACTGTCCCAAGCTTGAGTGTTCGATCGATTTGATCTACGTGGTTGGAACGTTTTTATGCCTTTTCTAATTAATAGTAGCAATTTTTTAAACCTTTTAGATTATAAAATTCACGTCTTAAAAGAATTGTAGGACGATAAATAGAACAAATAAACATTCCTCACATGTTTATGTCGCTCTCTGTGCGACTGTACAGTAAATGCATTGGCTAGTGATCTGTCCGGCACTTCGCCAGTTCGTTACCCAGTAAGGGGATTATCAACGTCGGTACCACCGAGAGCATGACGTGTTAAACACACGTTAACCTAGTCTTGTAGTAGGCAACATGAAATAAACATTTGTGATCAAAATGATCACTGTTGGAAATAGGTTGCTTTGTAGGTGAAACATGCGTCCGTTAGAAAAATATAGCGCTGCCAACAATTATGCGTGCTCTTTAGCCAAAGGAAAATGTGGTGAAGATACCTGGAAAGTAATCAGAGAAATTTAAAGGCGTATATAAGTAGCTTGCTAGACAGATGGCGACAAATTCACCACCTGTCACGTTGGCAACTAAAAATATCTTCGACAAATAGACGATGCCCTCCTTTTCGATGATAATTGTGGAAAAGTATGATATGAAACATTCTTGAGTTAATTTACAAAGCACCCAAACGAAAATATTTTCTGTTTAAATGATAATATCCTCACGCCTTCCCACAAGGGTCCCCGAAGGGGTAGGCAGAGGTGTATAGGTATTACCCACACACCCACTTTCCAACCAACGTATGTAACGTACGATGCCAACGTAACAGATGGCGGTTCCATCGCTGTTACTCAAGCACGACTATACATACGCCTTTGAATTGCTTCTCAGACGTATGCAGGTTTCCTCTTGATATTTTCCTCCACCGCAAAGCTCGTGGTGTGACTAATCACTGTACTTAAGTTCAGAAAAACTCATTGGTACAGTCGGGATTCGAACTTGCCATCTTTGTGTCGTAGACAACTGCTCAAACCACTCGGCCACCACGGCTCTCAAATTGTTTAAATGAACAATGTAATTACAGCTTTGAGAATGACAAAAAAACTGTCGTAGTTAGTTATGAAACACAATTGCTAAAGACTAAATATCGTTTTCAGTTTCAGTCTATTCCTTTTTCAAGTACAAATATCTAGTGAAGTGATAATTTTACCAGAAGAATATTAAAAGAATATTTTTTTGGTAAATTGTACAAGATTAATAAAACTGTATTTATCTTGTATAATTTTATCATAAATGTTATGTAGGTATAACTTTTATGATAAAATTATTGCTAATCAAGCATTGGAAAGTACTCAAAGCATCTGTAAAACCAGTAATTGGTGCTTGGAATTAATTTGGTATCTTCGCTTCTTTGAGTACTTATAAGATCAATATTATAAGATGTTTGTTAACGTTAAAGAGCCGTGGTGGCCGAGTGGTTCGAGCAGTTGCCTGCGACGCAAAGGTCGCAAGTTCGAATCCCGACTGTACCAATGAGTTTTTCTGAACTTAAGTACAGTGATTAGTCACACCACGAGCTTTACGGTGATGGAAACATCGAGAGGAAACCTGCATACGTCTGAGAAGAAATTCAAGGGCGTATGTATAGTCGTGCTTGAGTAACGGCGATGGACTCGCCATGTCACGTTGGCACTTAATATACCTCTGGCGGAAAGTGGTTGTGTGGGTATTACCTATACACCTCTGCCTACCCCTCGGGGACCCTTGTGGGAAGGCGTGAGGATATTATTATTATTATTATGTTAACGTGATGAAAAAATGGCGCAGCAAGTTTTAATTAGATGAGCCGCGTTAAGTAGGAAGCTTTTTTATGAAGATTATTCGAATACGCGGTGGAAATGTGAAATTATCAGGCGTTTGACCTTTGCTCCTCAGAGAAAAATA
>JACCPG010008385.1:0-12676 GCA_016069955.1 Drepana arcuata | reverse complement strand
TATCTTGGGACGAGCTTATTTTGTATGAAATTTTCCCATAGCATTACTAAGGTATAATTTTTTTACGTTATTTAGGTTTTCAAACAGACTCTTAAATATACATTATTTAATATTGAATTTACCGTTTCAACATAAATCTACGATTCAGTAAAAGCTCTCTTAAATAATTTAAGCAACACATTTGATCTGTTCCTAGAAAAATCATACAAGGTTATTACAATAGCGTTTTATATGCAAAAAAAGAATTGCCAGATTGAAATTGTTTGTAAGATAAAATTTAGGGTGCATTACAAAAAATATTCTCATTAGATAGCGCCGCCGGCATTAAATCGAATTTCCCTCTGCCTATTGAAACGACAAAGTGAATTACAATGTCTTCTACTCAGAGCAAACTTCTTTTCTCTCGCTAATGAACCTGTGCGACTTATTTTATAATATTTACTCACCATTACTTAGAGTTCAAGGATATTTGTAACAGTTTGATTTTTATAAACTGGCAACTTAGGTTTATATTCCAGTTCAACCTATGCGCACTAGTCACACTGGATGAATTCCTAGCGCACAGTGAACAGTATATTCAGTTGTGCCTATTTATAGAAATAAATATGTAAAGCAATGTCTGTTTGTAATGTCAAAAGAACAGCTAATACTAAGTAACACTCAGACAACTACTCGAATTACTCGGCCACCACACGTCGTCGTGGTCCATGGTGGATTAGTTTTTCCGAACTTAAGTACACTGAGAGGACATCTGCATACGTTTAAGAAGGAGTTCAAAGATTGACGAGACGATATATAATTCGTATCTATTTAAGGAACTTTACTCGTCCTATAAATTGATGTTTCAATATTACTTTCTAGTTAAAAATATGATATTTTTATTGTTTCAGGGCTTTTCTGAGAATTCTGTGCGTTTGCTGTCCGAGGAAATTACGTAGAAAATATCAACCGCAGCTTCGATTTAAGCAGTCTCAGGTGAAAAACATTATGCTGTTATTGGTACCTACTCATAATATGGGATGTATAAACCAACTTAAACTTGACTTTTTCTGAACTTAGTACAGTGATTAGTCACACTACGAGCTTTAATGTGAAGAAAAACATCGAGAGGAAACCTGCATACATCTGAGAAGCAGTTCAAAAGGCGTATGTATAATCTTGCTTGATTAACGGCGACGGATTGTCACTGTCTGATCCACATCAGACAGTGACAGGATCAGACAGTGACAACCCGTGTGTGGGTACTACCTATACACCTCTGCCTACCCCTTCGGGGACCCTTATGGGAAGGCTTGAGGTATAAGCAAACCGACAAATAATATATTTAATATAGTCATAATATAGAAGATGACTTTTTCAACACCACCAGTGTTATAAATAGTTTATTTAAAAGATCCTTTTTTGTTGGACAGTTTCAACTTTTTACACAACAAAGTTGAAACTGTCCAACCGATGCGTCCCTAACCGGTTTTATTTGAGAGGTTTTAATTCAAAGATGGTTTTAATATAATAGATAAAATATATTACTTGTTTAGCGTAGTAGTACATGCGGGATAGGACTAGTATCCTATATAGCTTGCTTTGTTAGACAAATTAAGTTTTATTTGATCTACATATTATTTATAAGAATCTTGAGTGTTTACTAAAACTCAGTGGATTTCGTGCTTGGATACCATTTATTAATGGCTTTTTTTTTATTGTTTGAACGTAAATAAAATTATACTAAACGTTAACTATCGCTGCAGGCGCGATGAAAATGAGTCTATAAAAATGCATCGCGTATAATTATGGGCTCCGATATACGCGTGTTATACGACAAGTACCGAATTGATTATAATGACTGTTAATTAATGGCCAGGTCATGAGTACCTATATGAAGGGAATAATTAAAGTGAACGAAGCGAAACAAGTATGTAAGGATCGTAGCAAGTGGATAGAAGTGGTCTCTGTCTACCCCTACGGGAAAGAGGCGTGATTATATGTATGTACTCATTGCTATAAATAGCCTCTCAAAACGAAGATAATTACTTAGTATACTGACTCATTTGTTAGAATCAACTGTCAAAAACATTTTGTTAGTGAACCACTTAATAGAAATCAATATAGCGCTGAGAAATCTCCGTCAGTACTGCCTAACAATAAGGAAACAATTTAGAAAACTACTTATAAAAATGAAATAATGAGAAGACTTCTCTTTCTCTCTCTCTACTTACTCCGTCAGGGTCTCGGTGCGATGTGTGTGCTTGAGATGACTATTAGCACCTGCAGCAACATTTTTCATTTAGTATAATTATGTAACAAAATTAATTATTTATTTGCAAATCGGTAAAGCAAGCCGCTTCTTATCTAGATTGTCATGAATTTGTTTTACTTTCAGTTGCGCACGACTCGTCGTTATTACTCGTCGAGCGAACTGATGGGCATACAACAGATCAGGCAAAACTCCTGCGAACAAACTTACATATAGCGACTCAAATCCACTCTCGTACACCATCTCGAATCATCCACAAAATTTCCAAGTGCCTTGACGAAATTTAATTTCAATTTGTATCTTCCTGAAGTTGCTTAATACTTCGCGCAATTAAGAATTCATTTTAAGGCGATTGTGGATGATTGTATTCTCAATTGTATTAAATAGATATTTAATGAGCAATTTGAGCGTTATTATAATCTTCTGAGAGATAACTTGAGGTATGTGGACGTCGTTACCACAGATGTCACTGTGTTGGTGTGCCCTAGCCTTGTACTGTCCACGCAATAACTTACTTTTATGTCTGCACTTGGTCTCATTCTACAACATATTTTGTATTGCTTTATCAACCTCGAGATTACTCCGTGTTCCAGTTACCCTTAATCTTTGCATGCACCAATCGTCATGCCAATTCAATTATAAAGAGAATGATGTTACTTCATTTCTTCGATGAACTTACTCGTCTGACATAAAAAAAATTTCGCCATTTTGCATGAACTGGCATACCAGAAAAAGTTACCTGTTTATTTACTTTTACTCTCTGTCATCCCCTTATTACATCGTGTGTTCCATATCTTGTACTTAAACCCCCCCCCCCCCTCCTCCGCAAGCGCCGCACGCAATTCTTCAACTCTTTATATCTTACCTAAGAAATACGGAGATAATTTGGTAAAAATATAAATGTAGCATCCCCGTAACAGTAATATATTGTGCCAGTGTTTATTGCCTTCCGTGTCTGCCTACAACCAGAACTTTGAGGAGAACGCAAATAAATCATTTGTTGTTTTTCTGATGCTATTGGATTAATATATGCAATGTGGTATAGGCGCTTTATTGTAAGGGTATGTGATAAATTCAATTTCAAGGATCTCACCAAGGCGTGCTTTTGGCACCATTATCGAAGAGTGCGTAAGGGACAGATTTATATGACATCTATGAATCCGTCCCTTTCGTATTCGTAAAGAGTCATGGTAAGGCCCGTGTTCCTTTCACTGTCATTGGTTTTCCTTAACAGTGTGGCAACAGTCGTAATTGCATGCTTGAATGTATGTATCATATTGCAGTATCCGGTGTCTACGATGATGTACTCGTCAGTAACGCAGCCCGAGATGTGTCGCTTGTGACATCAGGCGCGCGCGGGCTCGTTCCGGGGCCCGCGTGGCCGCTGCTCCTGATGCAGGGACCGCCGCTCGCTGCGCTCTGCACGGCGCGGTGAGCGGCACCCCTGCGCAGATGGCTACCGCCTCCGCAACCTCGACCACACGACCTTCGATGAACCCATCCCGTGCGTCGAACGCCACATGTGCCCCGACACTCACTCTTACTGCCAAGACGCAGAGTCTGTCAGTGAGATCAGCCTCGACAGCGATAGCCGGAACCCTTCTATTAAAAAAAACACTAAAAAGAAAGTCACATACCAAATTAAGGCAGAGGTGATCTCAAATTAGGTGTAGCAATTGTTTTTTTTGTAAATAATAGTAGTTCGTTCTATGTCCGTTAGTCTAGTCATTAAACAGAAATATACAATTTCAATCAGGAGCTGTGATTTACTGATTAGCTGTGTATATAGAAAGTCATATAAATTAACAACTTGTACATACCTATATATATTTACATTATTTCTTACAACGCATTGGATACTTCTGGTATCTTGTGTAAAATTATAAAGAGGGAACTAATGCGCTTCATTCGATTGTATATAGTCAATGTGCATTGTAACTAACATTATATATCCATATTTATAATAGGTATTTAGCAATATATAGAAACGTAGAAACTTATCATTGCTGAAATGTAAAGCAGAAAAATGTCTGCTAGTTAGAAATAAGAAGAAATGTACGCATATATTGTTTTTGAAAACCTACGACGCTATTCTATCTCAATTGGAAATTATCCAGGATAAAGATTCAGAACAAGAACAAAACATTGTTAATCATTCATCGCGCGATTCGTTTGTATTTGTGTGAATTGTAACAATTTCCTCGTTTTCCTTACCAATAAGTATGCTTTAAGAGCCATTTTATATTGTTCATTGATCAAATCACTAATGTTGGCATCAATTGTATCGACCTCACGCTTTAATGATTTCCTAAAATTTATTACATTGATTGGTTTATCCTTTACGTCTAACCGCCGGTTTCTCGTACGCATTTCTATCCATCATATCAATATATACCATACATCCTTGAAGAATAGCAAAAATATTAGAAATTGGCAAGTTTCAAATCATCATCATCAGCCCTGTCGGGAACCTACCTATATGTTGAATTACTATAAATTATATAATATAAGTATTAGAATAAAATATAAGTAGAAAGATCGCGTGCTGTGTAATGTTTACGCGACAGTGGCGGCATTTTAACATTTACACTTTATTTATTTATCACACGAAAACTGACGTACCTAAACAACAACAAATCAAACTTTTGTCCAACTAACGAAACTTCAGCTCCCAGCGGGAATACTTTGACATTGCAAGACAAAGACGAAGCTATAAGCTAGAGGGAAATAGACATACTTTAAAAAATAATTCGGCGGTCAACAGTAGATTAGTTAATTTTTCGATGATTTGCGTTCTAGAAACTCAAAGCTCGATGACAGATTGTTAACAGATTGTTATTGTGACAATCTGTTGACTAATTCATCGTGCTAAAATTGTACCAGAAACCGGAAGGCGTGTACCTCTGATATAATATTTAGATTCATTGGACAGACGCAAAAGTATAACGAATTAAATTATTTTAATGAGTAATTTATCTGAATTTCCCTATAGGTCTAACAATCCACATTTCTATAAGAAAATATCAATATAAGAAAATATATATATGACTAGGATCAGATGCATTAAAAAGGTGTTTCAACGGTTTTCGGAACTCCTAATGGTGATAATAAGCAGTTACGGAATGTAATAGGTCTCTGCAACAGAGGTAGAGTAGGTAATGTTTACTCTACTTTTGTCGATGGAATTGCTTAGTTAAAGACTACTATAACACAACCATGTGTTTAGTGCACAACAAAAACTCCCAAATTAACAGGATACAATTACACATAGGCAATATAGACCCCGATATTTAGTAACGGTATTTAGAGGTTATCCTCGGGTGGTATCTGGTGGGAGCGCAGCGGCAATCACCTATCTAATGCGGGAGTTCAGGAAACAAATTACCGGTAGAAACGTACCTATAAGCCAGTACTCGTAATGTTTCAAGTTGTCAGTATTAAATTATATTAATTTCTCTAGTATCTAGAAAAACGTTATAGATTATAAATATTAGGTCGTTGTTGAATAATAAAATAAAATAATGAAAAATATAATTTTCTAAGGATCCGTACTATTATTTAATGTTTATAATAGATACTTGTTAAGTCGTTAGTTATATATGAATACCAAATCAATACATTCCAAAATATGTAGATAACGTATTTTTTAATAATCATAATTATATTATGCTACGGAATTGCTTCAGATCTGGGTATGTTTACGTTTATAAAACATGGTTGATGCCTTTATAGTGACATTTTATACGTCTTAATTTAATGTCAAAATTTTAAAATAGACTAATAATGAATATCTAAATGTGTAGTAAGTGTATTTTAATCTCAACCTTCATTATAAATAGGAAAAGTCTTAAATACACTGTATGTTATCAATACCAGTGTGCCTGTCAAAATATATAGTTACTATTGTAAATAAATACCCACCCTATATTATGATATACGTACATAGATACATATTGTAAGATATCTTTGTAGATATAAATACAATTTAACGTAAGTACGTATTCTTGCTAAAATTAGAATATTTAAAATTTGTGAATAACAAACAGTACATTTTTAACCTTTATTCGTAATGGGTTGTCGTATGAATTTATATAAAACTATTTTTTCTATAAGTGACTTTAATTTTTCGTTCAATCAAAGTTTTTTTTACCCCAATTTTATGTTCAGTAATTCCACAAACTATTGTGAACTCTTCTTCTTCTTCAGGTGCCTCTCCAACTAGTAAAGGATGTCTATCATCTCATTAAATTTGCCTTTATCTTGCGCAAGGCGGAATAATTGCACGGCGTTCGCGATGCCAGTCCATTCTCGTTTGTTGCCGAGCCACGACTTCTTTGTACAACTTACATTTCGCTTTCCGGATACTTTGCCGACTGCAATTATTTGCAGAAGCTTATATTTATCATGACTTAGCACGTGTCCGAGATATGCCGTTTTCCTTTTTATAAAAGACAACAGTACCCGTTTCCTTTTACATTTCCGCAAGACAAGGCATTGGTTATTCTTTGCGACTAAATGAACGCCAACATGCGCCTGTACGTCCACATTTCAAACTGTCAATTGGTGAAACAATTGTAGAAACAAATAATGGCCACTAAAAAGTATTACAATACATGACCATGTTCCAAAGAAGCATTTATGTATGAAATATATGAAAAGACTGATGGATGTGGATAAAACGAAAGATGTCTCCAGGCTTAGAGAGAATTGACGGTGCACTCTGTGGCTAGGCGAGATGTAATGTATGTTTGTTAATGTCGCACAGATCATATGCAATTATATTGGATCAGTTATGTACCTGCTGGGGCTACTAGCCCCTGTGGTGAGAGTTAAACAAGGCTATATATGCTACTATCACTTACAGTAAGTATGCCATATTGGATGATATCAGATAGACAAATATTTCCGAGTTAGTTGAACACTAAATACTCGACGGTATGTTATAAATCTCGACGCCTAACCACTAAAGGCACTAAAGGTTCCATTAGAGAAGATACCTAACTTCCCTATGAGATTTTGCCAGATCTATATTTAGGTAACGTGACAAATGGCCACTTCACCGCCGTTTATCAAGCAAGATTGCACATAAGTGTTTGAATTTCTATCAGACGCAAGGAAGTTCATTTCATCAAAAACTGTTGATGGTACATATAATTACTACATATTTCAGGTAAAAAAACAAATTGGTTTTAAACTTTGCAGGTGACAAGGTAAAATATTAAGCCATTAGAGCGTTATATAAAAAAAACTTTACATTTTATCTTCACTGATCTCCGAAGGAGAAAGCAGAGCACCCTTTTTTCGCCTGGCGTCGCCAACGTCGCATCACAGGCGCGACTATACATACGTCTTCAAACTTACGTAAATTACATATGTTTATTTAGTCTTTAATTACGTAGTCGATGTTTTCCTTCACCGTAAACCTCGTGTGCTTGATAAATGTGCTTAAAACAATACTATTACGTTAGTACCACGTAAAGTACCTATTGTAATAATTCTATGTAACTCAGCTCTCGATAGTCCCCTCGTTGCAGCGACCTCGACCGTTATACCGACGACTATTAATGAAACGGTATCACAGCAATATATTACCTAAGCCACAATGGCGCATCATAATGCCGTAATTATTTGGTCGACGTGTGCACGGCAGCAGATAATTATGTAGGTACTGTATACCAGCACCATAACATATTCATATGTACATTAATTTCCGGTTGCCGTGGTAGCTGAGTAGTTCGAGTAGTTGCATGCGACACGAAGATCGCAAGCTCTTATCCGGACTGTACCAATGAGTTTTTCTGAACTTAAGTACAGTGATTAGTCACACCACGAGCTTTACCGTAAAGAATATCCGTGCTGGCAGAAGCAGGACCGTACGTCCATCATGGTTCTAGCACATCACCTTCAACCTACATAAAATCGGAAACGATAATAATATTGGTGTTCCTAGTGCATGTAGGCTAAGGTAAGCGCTTACGATCATGCAATTCGAACGCTATTTTGTCTCGTTTGTTCTATGAACAAATTATCAGCAATAAGACTTTGTGTGTATTATAGTTTTTAAAATTCCCTTTTTATAAAAACTAATTCTCATTTCAAACATAAAAATATATCGTTACGACTTCCCACGAGGGTCCGCGAAGGGTTAGGCAGAGGTGTATATGTACTTATGTAGTACCCACACTTTCCGCCAGAGATATATTTTTAAGGTGCCAACTTGCCAACAGATGGCGAGTCCATCGCCGTTACTCAAGCACGACGTCACAAAGTTTCTTGAATTAAAAGTATCGTATTGCACACACAAAGGCTCGATGGCAACTGTAGGGCAGTTTCACTGAAGGAGACCCGACAAATTCAGAATGATGTTACGAGCGTTGCCTTATCTTCACGTTCTATTGGTTCAGGGGTCTTTATACCGGAAATGGATATTCATAAAATCGCCTTTATTGGACAATTTAATATTTTTTATTTCCGTTGTATACGTCTGCAACTGGTTGTAGGTCTTTCCTTAAGCCGGATACGTGTGCATCTTGCGATATAGTAGATAGTAACTATGCCAACTCGCTTGACTGGGTAGATAATATATCAAATCTACCTATGCCATGTATTGAATGAAATATCTCCTATCTCCCCACCTAATAAACTATCCCCTAAGCCAAGTTTTATTATATTCCGTTCAGCTGCTCTCGAATGATTGAGTAACTAACATCCTCTCTAAAATATTAGTAGGATAAATGACCAAGTATGCTTTAAAGTATAAGTGAGAGATTGACGTCGTTCCAACTACCTAGATAAACCCGATCGAACATGCAAGGCGGGACGTTAAGACCGGAAATAGGCTTGATTTGTATACTTTGGCTATATATCTCAAATACCGCCGCGTCTGTCCTATTTTTAGTTACCTAGTACCTGTTTTTAGTCTTCCGAATAAATGCTTTTCTAATTTTACTTATTATAATAAGAACGATAATAAATCACAACTAAATTAGATAAAGTTGTGTGAAAAATCATAGAGATAACAAAGGCAAGGGTAATCAAGAAAATTTTAATTGAATTAGCGGATGGAAGTCATCAAAGCGACAAGCCCAGACAGAATGAAGGCAAACTTGGGGTGTCTTCGCACCGCCGCTTATAAACGAGGCTAAATAAAAATAAACCTCTGAGAAAAGTTTGCTCTTCAAAAGTGGTTCCTTTTATTGAAGCGAGCTCACTGAGGAAGAAGCAATTTCTTTGAAAAATAAGGCGATGTGTTCGCTGTAAACCCGACAAATATACCGGCAAGCTATAAGCATTTTGCACATTGAAACGTTGAACTATCTTATGCTAAATCAAGAATTTGCACTCTCTTCGCCTACAACGTGCTGGACTGCATAATGATATGCAAGGTTTAATTCAATCAATGACTAAACGCTTATTTTCTTGCTCTATGTAGTTAAAAGATATTATTTTGTAATAAATATACGCTCTTTAAGCTGCTAGAACAGCAGTGGCTGCCGCCAACATGAAACAAATCTATTTATTTCCGTACATGCACGTATGACACGAATTCTTTGTTTTATGTGGCAAACATTAGAATAAACATAGACAACTGTAAATGTATTCATTACATTTGCATTTTCAATCAAATTTTTGCCAATAAATGCGAGTTTGCAAGGTTCGTTTTGTTTATTAATACACAACTGCATTCGTCCAGAACCATGGCACTGGCATTTAATGTGTTTCAAATTTATTGATTCGCTTTAATAATAATAATAATAATAATGATAATGAATGTGAAAATGAACTGCACCTAGTTTGAAAATTCCAAGGCAAAATACTGTCTGTACACGTGTTATTATCGGCAGGTACATAATCTAAGACACTAAGCTTGAAGCTCAATCACAAACTTTCATAGTTTATCTTGTTTGATATATAAAGTTGAAATTCACTTGTGCACGTTACGTAGATGTTATATTGGGAGGGCTACAAGCACTCACGTCTTCCTAGCCACTTCAAGTGTCCCTGGCTGTGTTTGTTCAGTGCATAAATCCCCAGCTTAGCTCAGATACGAACTTTGCTTACAACTTCACTAGTTGGAAATGAAAAATACAATGGGATATTCACGGATATGCTTCGGTGCCATTAATGGGTTCTGTGTCCCATAAGTGTTCTTCCAAGGTCGAAGTTTTAAAATAACCATCAACATACACTTTTACTTCATTAAATATACTTAAATGCCATATAACAGATAGTAAGTGTCTGAATATTTAGTGTGGCAGATATCAGACAGTGTCTCTGTGTGTCTGTTCCGGCTATCTCTGAAACGGCTCGGCACTTTGACGGGACTTTCACATTATTTTAGAAACTAAATAATAACATCCATGTATTGCAAATATAATAATAATTATATCATCATGCCTACCCACAAGGGTCCCCGCAGGGGTAGGCAGAGGTGTATAGGTAATACCCACACACCCACTTTCCGCCAGAGGTATATTAGGTGCCAACGTGACAGAGAGCGAGTCCATCGCCATAACTCCAGCACGACTATACATACGCCTTTGAATTTCTTCTCAGACGTATGCAGGTTTCCTCTCGATGTTTTCCTTCACCGTAAAGCTCGTAGTGTGACTAATCACTTTACTTAAGTTCAGAAAAACTCATTGGTACAGTCGGGATTCGAACTTGCAACCTTTGCGTCGCAGGCAACTGCTCGAACCACTCGGCCAACACAGCTCTATATTTTATAAGATCTCTAATTGTTCTAAACGTGTTGTTTCTATGCACAAGTAATCCGTCAATGTTAACCTTTTTTTTTATATATATACCACTTGGGTGGCAAACAAGCATGCGGTCCGCCTGATGGTAAGCGGTTACCGCCGCCTATGGACGCTTGCAACACCAGGGGTATCACTCACGCGTTGCCGACCCTGCAGGAATCTTTTCACACCCTTCTTGAAGAACTCCATGCTGTACTCTCCAGGGAAAACCTCAACGGGGAGCTCATGCCACAGCCTGAGCGTTCGCGGAAGAAAACTCCTTTGGAAGCGCACAATGCGAGACCTTTGTGGTTCCAAGGTATGGGGATGAATTCCCCGTCGATGTCGAGAGTAACTTAGAGTAACCTACCGACTAAGAACTCTTATATTCTTCTGTGTAAGTAATTTTTATAAGGTCTTTAGGGAAAAATATTAATGTTCAAACCTCAACTTATAGCTTCACAAATAGCCAATCTTCTACATCGGGTTTCGTATTTTTATTTCCTCTGCTAAACTATGGACCAATATTTCACTACAATCACCCGCGAACAGAGTAGGTACAACTTGTCGTACAACGAGTCAAAAGAAAGACATGAGACATTACGAATAATACACGCTGGCACGCTGGGACCTACTACATCCAACCTACTTGAAAACACATGGAATATAAAAAAAACTTACTTTATCATCGTAATATCATAGTAGATTGAGAACTTATTATTATTTTATGCACCTTCACGCCATTCCACAAGGGTCCTCGAAGGTATAGGCAGAGGTGTACGACACAGTCTCCTTTCACCAGATCTATTTTGGGTGCCAACTTGACAGATGGCGAGTCTTTAAACTTCTTCTTGTATGCGAGTTTTGTCTTCCAAATTGTATAAGCTTTGCTATTTGGTTAGCATGTAAAAGTGGATATTATTCAGATAGCATATTTGCCTTTCAAGATTGCCTGCAATAATATTTTTCACTTGCATTAAGATCTTGATTAACCGGTCTGTGAACAAACAAACTATTCAATAATACGCGTAGATATTTATCTAATCCGCCGGTTGCTTGGCTCCACAGCCCTCGGGAGTAACTACGCCCTACAGCTATACAGTTTGTTTCATAGTCTCTCCGCTTACATTATAAGGGTCGCGAAAATAAAAGATAATAACAAATTGCCCAGTCCTTGTACGTGTATTCTGTTTGGTTAGGTACGGTTCGAATGTTTAAGCTTGTCAATGAAGAGTTTGTTAACATCTACTCAAAATGACAAGTTTTATACCAATATTTAATATTTTAATTGGATTTCTACATCATTATATTTATAAATATTAAAAGGCCCATCCGTAGCCGAATTACCATCGGGCAGACCTCATACTTGTTTAGCACATCTGTAATTTAATATTTTATTGTTATTTATTATTATTATATCATTATATAGTCAGCCGTGGTGGCCAGTTGCCTGCGACACAAAGATCGCAAGTTCGAATCCTGACTGTACCAATGAGTTTTTCTGAACTTAAGTACAGTGATTAGTCACACCACGAGTTATACGGTGAAGGAAAACATCAAGAGGAAACCTACATACGTCTGAGAAGAAATTCAAAGGCGTATGTATAGTCGTGCTTGAGTAACGGCGATGGACTCGCCATCTGTCACGTTGGCACCTAATATACCTCTTGGCGGAAAGTGGGTGTGT
>JACCPG010008384.1:0-15976 GCA_016069955.1 Drepana arcuata | reverse complement strand
ATAATGCTTGACAATGGGAATGGCTTTGGCATATGGCACGTCACGTTGGTATCTAAATCTATCTTCGGTGAATAATAGGTGCTGTTTACCTCTGCCTACCTCTTAAGGGACCCTTGAGAGGAATCTACGGAAGAATAAACAAAGAGTCTAGAAAATATTGTGGTATACGTGAAGCCAGGGCAAGCCATAGACATTCTTCCTCCCACGATTGAGCTCCATGTTTCCCAGTAAATTAATATAAGTAATTGCTGCCCGCTGTGTGGGCAGCTATGAATCCACGGGAAAGGATATATTTTCGGCATAAACGGTAGATAATGCCCTTTGAGGTAGCCCTAATGACCTGAATCTTTCTTAGTACCTGACTAGAAAGATTCAGGTCTCAGAAACAAATAGATTCACATTCGCAGTTATAATATTAGTAAGGTAAACTACGATTCCATGCGCATTCGTTTTCACAAATATCTGCGCGATATATGTGCGCGAAATCATCAATCATAACACCTTTGAAAAATTCTCAGGCACACCCAACACCTACAACGACTGATTAAAAAGACAGAAACATTCCTCAATTGTGAAAAATTCACCTTCTTTCAAAACAAAACTAGATAACGATTCCATGTTAGACTAGCAACAAGCAATTGTTTAAAACGAGATACTATCTATCTAGACTATTTTTTATTGTCTCTCATAGCAACAATATTAGGAGCTTTTGCTCAACTAAATAATGGCGAGACCAAAGGTCTCCACTCTACACTTGTTAGGTGCTAAGGACGATGGAACCACAGCCTGGTCTGAACAGTGGATTTGACTTTGAATCATTTGGGAGTGTTTTCTGGCTGGCCTTGCTAGGACCTAAGACTATTTATCTTAAAGCTTAGGGCACCTTCTGTGATGAACGTCACCAGCTAGGGAGCTGAGCTGGACTAGTCACCTAGACTTTAGCTTCGTATGACTATCTAAACGAGATTCACTCATTGATAGCTTATAGTATAAAATAAACGTAGTGTCGTCTATCGGTGCACTGAACCATTTATAAATCAGGCTGAGTAGCCCAGGCCCAGCCATGGGTATTGGGTGGTCAGGTGGCCCACTTACGGCGGTGCTGACCCCTCGCGGGTGAATAGTTCTGTGAGCGTTATGGAAATGAAGCTTCGTAAAGTCTTGCTTTTGGATCGCGTTTCTTCGCCTACATTATTCATATTACTAATTTGAAGGCATTATTCACGCGTGTTCTTCAAAGTCAAGTTATGCCGAACGATATTTCCCCTCGTAGCGTCATGTACCTGCAAACATCCAACATTTATGTATGTATGTATGTATGTATGTAGCACACTGTAAGTGCGTTGTTTGAAACATTACAATACATAAAATTTTCATCTTCAGAGTTTAGTTGAAACGAGATTTTCGAACAAATTACTAAAGAAACTTTCATAATATTTTACACAATATTACAATCTCTTTAGACCTTGTCAACTGTAAATTGTCTTCTTTATACTAGCAACGGTAGATTGCAATAAGCCAAATATAAAGCTCGCGCACATTGTTCATGGAAACAATTGTATCACAATGTATGTATCGATCGTGTTTACATCAACACATGTACGCACTAATGCGAAAACGTCGCAGAGAACCAATAAACGGATAATAAATAAACAGAGGCGACGCGGAGACGAAAATAAAAGTGCTGTTGTTGCCGACGTGGTTTATTGAAATTGATGGATATCGACATTAAGGGCGACCTCTTTGTTTTGTTGCAAATTATTGTCACCGACTGTACTTACACAAGTTATTCTGACTGACTGTACATAACTTATTTATATGAGCCGCTTCTGGAGTTGTTTGGAGGATAAGTGATATTGATATCGACAATACAGAGCGGAAGCCGAGTTGGGCCGAGAGTACACGAGTTTGGAATTAGATCGATAGATATAAATAAGTTAGATATCACCATACATTAGAAGCGCCAACAACCAATGGCTGTACTAAAATGACTTCTTTTCCTATGCTGATGAAACGATTTTTTCTCTCAGCATACCTATGTTCATACATACATAATATATGATTAGCATTATATGTAATTCCTCATGGGGTAGGCAGACAGAATAGAGCGCTAGTTCCCTTTATACCCACAGACACAAGTTGTGTCTAAGGCCGTGATACATGTTACGTGATACATAGGTATTTTAAACAAGTTTGATGGCAGTTCGATACCTGGTTATCGTCAAAGTACCTATATATTTTTAACACTGTTATAAGCACGGCCAAATATATTAGAAAGTATAAACTAGCCAGCCATCCCCTGGCCGCCGCGGCATTAGGACCCCATAACGGCGGCATCGTGTGTAATGACGCGTTAACGCGTGATTTATCAATAAGCGGTCGCTACAAGTTACGGCCATCTTCATCTGCCAACTTGGCCCAACTTGGCTAACTTGTTGGTGGGGATAAGTTTCGCTAGTGTGAATAAGTGTAACTTGATACGAGCTCTCGGCCGTATATTTGTAAGATATCAAAAGGACCCGCCCCACTTTGCACGGATTAGCAATTATAATGTCGTGGGATTTAAATATTCCGCTGTTAGCAGCATCCATAGGGGAGGATGGTGGAGGTTGGCACGAGCACGCATACAAAGAAAATACAATAAGGTTTGTAACAATTGTATGCGTATTGACAAGCTACGGTCACACAAAGATCCGGTCAGACGTGCCAAAGTAACAAAGGAAATTTTGTTGTTTATTCTAAACACTGTTAGTTCTTTGGTAATTCTAAGAATTAATTTGCGGTGTTTATGTATGTGTGTGTTGTGTGTGTTACACAGACCGCGACCTGGAGACGCTTGATACACACACAACCATGCCTGGCCGTGTCTGAACACAACTTTGAACAAAATGTTTACACTTGTATAAATTCATGACCAAAATAAGATGTTCCTTAATGAGTGCGGAGCGAGTGAAGAATAAAGCCTTCGTAAATATGAAAATGAAGGAAGGACAACAAACGGAGGCCCTCGTCAGCCCAACGGGCCGAAAAAAAGCCACTTGTACTAAATGTCTGGGACAATTTGACTCGGATATAATAAGGAATAATAGCGCGCCTTGGAGCACAGCCCTAATTTTTGTTACACAAATAATTTCAGGCTTCAGGAGGTCCGAGCAATTTAACAAAATGTCATCCAATGTATTATATGTATGTATTGAAAGGGCATCATCACAATAGATGAATGGATGCGAGAGTTTGGTCCATCATGCTGTACCGAATTAGACTAATATAGTTTCTCACAATGAACGATGAACGAAGAAGCCATATACATGCTTCATGGCAATCTGAGCTGATATGGCAGTACCTACAGCGCTTCCAAACAAACCCCCAAAGTATGTTCTAATTGGTCTAACCTCGGTCAATATTAACTCTGTAAACTGTATTATTCACAGCTAATAATATTAATTTCAATGTCTTCGTTGTGTAATTGGAATGTATTATCTACCGGTGTTACCGGGTCTTATTGGTAAGGTATATGCAGATCCAGTGACGTCATGACTGGAACGAAGTTAGCTAATGTCATTATTGTCACGAGTGATCAAGAGTTTTGAGTATCTGTAATGAGACAGCGCGAAAGTTTTCAGGAGACGTCACGGCCCGGGTACTTGGCAGAAACCTTTAAAACATCTCCTCGTCCCTCGACAATTAAATTATAAACAGATATGACAGGCGCCAAGAAAGGGTTGCAGAGACATACAATTTTAAATTCTATTCACCCTTTCGTCATAATACACAGTTACGAGCAGTACTTTAAGTACCTACTGTTGCTTGACTCGAGACTAAAACAACAAAATCATTGCCTACATAATTAAGAAATGTAAAAAACAATCTTATTTAGCTTTTTCTCCTCTCGACGGCATTTATCTTAGAAACTGTGGTAATGGTAATGTACATTTAAATATCATTTTCAATAAGTGTTTCCTGTGTCCTTTAGATATAATAAAATATTTTAGAATGACAAAACTGCCAACAGCGTATTTTCTTTTTTTTTAACTAAATATTTACATTTGAATAACGAACATTCACCATTCACAAAAGGTCCTCACCTCAGTAGGATAGGCCTACTAATATTATACCTGACGGGGTATTTGTTCCAATTTCACGCAAATACTTTATGGAATTAGATACATGGCACAGGGCTAGAACATTAGTCGGATTAAAAAATATACCATTTTATTAAAAAATAACCTTACCAAGAAATATATATTTTTTTGCGTGTGAAACTCCGGGCGCAGCATGAATAAAGTCTTTGTACATACTTGTAGTGGATGTTCCTTGCTGTGTGCCGCTACTGGCGTTATACGTTTATGGACTGTGCGTCAGGGGCCCGCGTTCGAGTCTTAAATAATTCATTGGCGTGTTGTTTATAGCCAGGATTCCGTACAGACGTTTCAGCGACCGGTCGTTATTTAGACAAAGTAAATTTCATATAAACGGCTGGTACTTTATGAATATTCATTTATAAGATTGCTGGAGTTGGCAACGGTTGTTTGATTTAATTGCTTCAGCTATTTCATTTGCTTACATTTAAAAAATATTATCCGAAATCTATACATAAATTATAAAGAGGTAGAGTTTGTTTGTATATTTATTTAAACGCGATAGTCTTCTTTTTGCATTAGATAATACAACTTAACCATGAGACAGCGGCTTAATAATATACGTTTGTCAGAACAGGAATGAGATACATTAGTAGCATCATCAACCGTTGGCTTTGCCGTAGTCGGGTTATTACAGAAATGTGCCATTAAGCCATAAACAGGCAGGTGAGGAGCGGGCTCTGCAGCCGACATTAAATATATGATATTATGTCTATGGCCGCGCCATTATTGGGCCATAAAGTTTTGTAGTAGCCCGTAGCAGGCGCGGTATACACACTTAGGATGTACTCCTAAACATCAGTATGAATACCTTGATATTTGTGATCTTCGGAGATATTTGACGATACATTGAATCCAAACCGCCATACAATTAATTTCAAGTCCATATTGTGAGCCGTAATTTGTCAACAAAACTCTATTGAACCCCCGACCCTTACGTCCCTATACTCGCCTAACAGGAAAACGATTATATCGCAACTCAGCCAGCTGCAGAACGCACCCCCAAGGGTTTATTCTCACCGAGAAGACAAGCTATAATTCTATTTACCGTACAATAACGTGCAGATTTCCCAAGGCACGGTTACTGTGGCCATGTTCTGAAGCCGGCGAACACCTGTCTGAGATGAAAAGATGCTTATCATTCTTATTTTAAGGTTCTAAATGTTTTGACCAGAGGAGTACTGATGTCGGTCACAAGACGTGATGACATACGACCGGTGTGTTATCAAGTGTGAGGGGTCATTCGTAACCATTTTTTTTATCGGACGAACACAAAATATTAACACTTTATGATATCAGGTAAGATAGTAGAGCGCCAGCTCTCTACACTAACATACCCCTTCACTTCATACATGCTCATCGGTTTCGAGTACTCTTGAGCGTTCGGTCGATTTCATCTAGCTAGTTGGAATGTGCAAGAGCACACACTTTTGCTTTGTATATCTGTTTCGTCAATCTTTCTTCACTCATCCTTTCTATGTGTCCAAACCAACGTAACATGCCTTTCTTCATCTTTACAATCACGCCCTCATTCACGCCAGTTGATTTGCGAATCTCTTCATTGCGAATTCGATCTGATCGTTACTCCGCATTTTTTCAAAGAGATCGCATCTCAACTGCATTCAAGCTATTTTCATACTTCCTCTCACATACTCATGATTCGCTGCCATACAATAAGGTAGGTAACAATATCGCGTGGTGGACAGCAACTCGAGTATTCTTGCTGAAACTTTTACTGCCCATCAACGCCATGGACCCATTCACTTTATTATAATGATACATACACATATGCATAGATATATTAGACCATAAGCTTGTTCCCACCTAACTTAGCAACATCCTGTGAGCCGGAGAAGAGGCTAGACATTACTTAACACTTAGTGCTGCTACTCTGCTTTACATATTCATGGCGCAGATTGAGGGCGGGCGGAGAGGGGAAGGGCTGAGTGCACGCATTTGCGGCTACCTCGAGGCGGCCCTCTTTAAGCTTATAAAATTTAACCCCTTCATCTGACCAAGTACTATAGCTACATCATTTCTCAGCTGAACTGAAGTCATGTGCGGAGAATTCATATTAATCGTATAATTATGCGGTCAAACGGACCTCAAACACACCGCGGCCATTTGTATTAGTCGCTTGTACAAACAAATCGCGTTTGTCGGCGCGGCCCTGAGCTAACAACTGTACAATAACTGAATTTGACTAGCCCATTCAGGACTAGTTAAAGTTTGGTAGAACTTGTGCGGACTGTGAGGGCAATCACGTGGTAGTCGCGCCAATAGTGGCACACAAATGTATCAGCGCCTAGCGAACTATGCAAAATCATTTCTTGGGATAGACAACGCTGCCCGTGTATAAATAAGGTGACGTTCTTGATCGTTTATGGTTGAGATATTGCCGCAGGGGATCGATTTAGTTCGATATAAAAACTGTCAATTTGTTCGATAGAGTGCGTGCAAATGTGTTAGTGGCTGCATGCATGCGACTGTGATCAAAGCGGGCTTGGGCGGCGGTTCATCGCGCGCCCGCCCAGCTCATTAAGCCCGCATCTGATGCCTATACACCGTATTAAACTTTTTATATCCGATTAATTTTAACCAAATTACTTCAGTTAAATTTATCGCAAAATTATTGTATTTAGTGCACGTACCTATACATTTTCGGTACTGGTGTAATACTCAATTTCGACACAACGTGCGCTTTACACAATACATAATAAGCACTTGTCGTACAATTATGTATTTGTAGTGTACAAAGTACACAATGTAATGTACAAACATATGAAAATGTTATATAGACCCATATTTACTCTGAATCCGTGCAGTTACTTATAAAAACTTGTATCCGATTGAGGTATAACGTGTAAGCATAAAATACCTCGTACATTTCTACGTCGGTGTAATAAATGTTACCGCGTATCAGGCAATTGCGGGCGATGTACCCCACTGTGAGATAAATCAACGCAACCCGGAGCTTTTCACTTCGCGGACCGAATCCCAATGATAAAAAATATTATACGGCCTGATCATTTGTCTGAGGCCCCCTCTGCTCGCCATTTATATATAAATGGACCTCGGAACAAATACAACAAAATGTACACTCGCCATGTGAGAGGCAGCGAGGGTGGCACAAAATTATGCTGTTTTTCTCTAGGTTTTTAATTATTTTTCTAATGTGCACAAATGCATATCGTCATGTATAGTAGAAATAATATTAAGGACTCGTGGTTGATGATGGATGAACAAGATGTAAGCACAGCGCTATTATTATTATCTACTTAAATCAATCTGCTTGATTTTACATACATACATAGCATCACGCTTGCATTCCCTGGGGGTAGGCAGGAACCACTCGTTCGAATTGATAAAATATTTTTGTCTTGGATCATCACGTTACGATAGGAGCGGAGCATCAATGAAAATGTTGCAACACTGAATTTGATGTAGTTTCGCATAGAGATAGATTTTATGGTGTAATATATAAAGCAATGGATTGGTGGATAATATCACCATTAATAGACCTTTATTGCTTAATAAAAGGTAATATGGATTATGGATTTCAGAGTTAAAGCATGGGAAGTGTATTGGGATGACGTCACGGGTCCCCTGGTCGGGAAGATAATGACGTATGATAGATGACGGCGCTCGGCGATCAATCACCCGCTAAGATGATAACGCCGTGACACATAATAATGGCCTATTAAATAAGGCTTTATAGTTTTCCCTTCAAACGCTTTTACCATATAAGTTGGTAAATTTTTACCATTTCATATATATCCTCATGCCTTCTTCCTACAAGTATAGAAAGTACCCACACACCCACTTTCCATCAGATATATATTTTAGGTGCTAGTTTTTCTAATGTGACAGATGGCGAGTCCGTCGCTGTTACTCAAGCACGACTATACATACGCCTTCGAATTTCTTCTCAAACGTATGCAGGTTTCCTCTCGATGTTTTCCTTAACTGTAAAGCTCGTAGTATGACTAATCACTGTACTTAACTTCATGAAAAACTCATTGGTGCAGTCGGGATTCGAACTTACAATTACTCGAACCACTCGGCTACCACGGCTTTTTATTACGTACAATATAAATATCGAAAGATTTTCATTTCACTTTCCGACATAAATATTATTCTTTTCAAAGATTTAATCCTAGTTGACAAGTGACGCCAGAATATATTTTCTCTCGAGCGTCTGTCCCCTGATAGGGATTTGCATTACCATGGAATGCTGTTGATGTTGGATTTGGCAGAAAATACTTTATGAGTGCGTAGGTACAATACGACAATAGATCCAATCCCCTCTAAACCAGCGAGTCGGATGACTCTGAATAAGATCTGTAATTCTATAGAACTGGGGCTCTACTCTCACTGCCTACCCCGGCGAGAGTCAGCATGTGTGCAAAAAAAAATTGGTAATCATTTCTAAATCTGTCTTCACACGACCTTTTTTTGAACTCTACGTGAGTTGATCGGCGAGAACAAAGTCTACTCTGAATTATCGTCTTACAATATGTTGAATTACTGCTGATAATTACTATACTAGAAGTATATATTTTGACGTATCACACCGTCCAACGTAAAGTGACGTAATAAGCACGTTGACAGGGGTATGTTTTTAGTCTGTAACCTCAGAGCGTGATTGGCCAATATGCCATCAATTAACCAAGAAATGTGCACATCACTATTGGTAATATAATTAAGGTTGAGTGATTCTCAGGAGTGATTGCTCTCGGGGCGTGATTACGTCATCCATTTACAACATGCGCCACGCCGGATATTGATACTCAATTGAAGTAATAGGAAGCTGGCAGTGCGAATTCAAAACAAGAAAAAAACAATAATCTTAATAAGTATTACCGTTTTATAGTGTGCTTAAGACATAAAATATAATTTAATCAATTAAATAGCATAATTCAGACATTTATCTGTTCCTCGGGGAGTAGGCGGAGAGTACTGTAAGTCTCTGGTACCTTACAGATATTTTACGATGAAACTTACATACACATACGTAAACTTACACACTCATCAGCCTCTCATCGGCTTTGAGTACTCTTGACGCGCCCGCCCGTGTTGGGAAACGTCATTTTCCTCTGCCTCTTTTTCGGTACACTTCCGCGCTATACACCTTGTATAAATCCATACTTTCGCGAATTCTAATTTAGCATATTATGTAATTTTTAATAATGGTGGATTCACAGAAACAAAACAATTTTAAGTTATTTCAGATCACCTAAAGATACCCCGAGAATCGAGATGACATGGTTTGTCTCGACCTAATTAAAAATTAAAAACACAAAACCGCGGTGGGCGCGGAGCAGGTCACGTGCTCCAACAATATTATACAGGGCCGCCAATACTCAGAGAATGCTTCAAAGTATAATTTTCCATTCGTGTTTCATTACGTAGAGACTTTGTTTACATTACTAAGGCAATGACATCCATCTGACGGAGAGTCGACAGTAAATTCTGCGCGAAATAAGACTTAAATATTTGATGTGGGATTTTGTTAAAATGGTCGTGTTTGCGCTAAGCTCGCTCGTGAAATGGACGAATTTATGATGAATTGTGTTTTGGAGACAAGGTGCTTCTGAGGAAAATTATATTTTCCACTTTAGTATAAGTTACAATACGCGATGTAATTACAACACAACGAATAACTACATCACATCACACTGATCCTTATAGAAATACATAGAGTCCCTAACGGGGCCTTTTCTTGACTTACATGTTTCTTTTGCTTTGTCCACATTCATCAGTCTTTTCATACATGCTCTCCGGTTTCATGCACTCTTGATGTTCCCATCTTTGAATATCCGATCGATCGATGTGATCCAGGTAGTTGGAACGTGGCCTTCCTCTGCCTCTTCTTGCACACACTTTCACTTTGTATATCTCTTTCTTTCTTCACTCATCTTTTCTATATATCAAAACCTACCTAACTTGCTTTTCTTCAGCTTTACATTCACACCACAAGATATGTTGACAAGTATTTTAATATTATTTTCTTTTGTCTAGCAACACATGCGCGGTGGCCCATCTGCAACGCACAGATAGCACGCTCAAATCCCTACTGTACCAACAAGTTTTCTTGTTCGGTAATTATTCACTTTGATTGGAGTTTGGTTTCAATCCAAGCGTGGAATTCAGTATATTCAAGGAGTTGCCATCATCCACTTGTAAATAAGACCTCAACTCGAACCACGCTGTTGGAATATTCTCACTCTACACGAGCGTAACTCTACACTAGCTCTGCGTTACGAGATGCCAGTTCAATGTAAGCGGTTTGCTTTGAGCGCCAAGCTGGTGAGAGGTATTGTCTCTGAATACGTCTCGCATGTGTCGAGGAAGCTTCGTGCTTTGAGCGATGACAACACTTTGTCACGTCGCAGTGTAGAGCAAACAACTGAGACGGAATCTCTGTGAAGTAGCTATGGGATTCGTTTCATACGTCGAAAGAATATCTCATATTAACATGTATGTTGGTATGCACATTACAAGAGATCTGACAATTTTAATTCATATATTTTTACATTGATTTTTATTATTATTTTTTACATTGCAGCCCTGCAATAGTTAGTAAGTGTCAAACCATACGTGTCATTACTCAGAGGCTACATGTGCTAGCGGCATAAGGAATGGGTTTGGTACTGCCAGTTACTCACTCACACAGCAACGTAACAATATTTAAGAGTAGAATTTAGTTATTGGCTGCTATGCTAATTTTAAATACATCCGTGGACTTAATGCGAATTCTACACAACAAATACCTTATATTATACACTATTAAACAACATTCGCCATATACTCCTAAATATACACATTTTCCTGATAATAATGAAGAAACATAAACTTGCAAGGTGTTTCGATTTTTCTGATGAGAAGTGTATAATGCAACACTTAGCAGTATTCAGCGCCGATGTGGCCCGGACCCAATTGCCTCATTGAACATTATTCATGGCGAGTGCATCACAATCAACGCCGGGCAGAGCCTTGTGCTCATATTTGTATATTCCGCCGAAGCCTCCAGCAATTGTATATAATTCGTTGTGTTCTTTTATTAGATATTTTCAATCCCGGCATCTCTAACGAGATTATC
The DNA here is from genome assembly GCA_016069955.1 of Drepana arcuata. Lineage (NCBI taxonomy): Eukaryota > Metazoa > Arthropoda > Insecta > Lepidoptera > Drepanidae > Drepana > Drepana arcuata. The sequence continues at coordinate 4,735 of JACCPG010008384.1, read as the reverse complement.
CCTAATCACAGGATAAGGCCGCCCAAGGCTGGTTAAACGGACCGCTTATTGTATTAAGGCATTCCTCTCTGTTTGTGTAATATCCTGGCTCTGACAATACCTTAATATTAAAACAACTTAAAATTGTATTCTCAATTGGGTTTGTATAGCAACATGGGCTCCCCGGAACGAGCCTGTTTACATGGCCACTACATTTATTTCAAAGATGAGACTACTTTTACTATCTATACTACGTCTACTTCTAATAATGTCACGTCCTAGATCCTGATTAGTTGGCACATCCCACGCGATGCATCTCTGATACAATAAGTCACGCACATTCTAACCCGAGGCACTTTGTTAAATTCTCAAAGGAGGGTGAGTCGTGTTCATATTAATGTGTCAATACAAATACAGTTTGTATTGCCAAGTATACATAAGGCATACATGGCCCGCGGCATCCTGCGTGACTGACGTCGCAGCTTTATTTTCATGAAAAGCAGCGGCATATAAGCCTCCGCTTATCCTTAGACGATAGCATATAGTAGTATGCTTGGGAGTGTCGGGTGGTGGTGGTGGTAGAGGGTAGAGGGCGGTAATGTTCTTGACATATAAGTATATTTACTAAGATTAGTTTAATTCGTATTTTCGGCGATAACAATAGTAACTTACTAAGACGGGGCCTAGTTCCCAAGCTCAGCTATAATTGATCCTGGGAACTGCCAAAGTGTTAACAAGCACCTGTTAGCTGGCTGGAGGCTGGCTTGGGCCAGAGAACCCAATTACAGGGCTGTTACAATCACTCCGCGACATGAATTATTCATTCCATCACTAGGACACTTAATTTGTGTGACCCCACTTTATTATTTCATGTCCTTACTTGTAATAGGCTTTTATTATTGTTGAATAACTTGTAGTGAGTAGTGCGAATATTTAGACCGGGTCAATATGTTAATTGAATCGCTATTGCCATGAGTCAACGTACTAGGTGTACCATCGCGTAAAGTGGCACGTATTAGACTCCTTAATACAGCATCAACATTTGGTAAGGACTTTTTGGCAAGAAGGCGGAAAGTGGGTTTGTGGGCATTACCCATACACCTCTGCCTACCCCTTCGGGGACCCTTGTGGGAAGGCGTGAGGAAGGCGTGATATATTGTTGGTGACTGGCACACACTTAGTCTCATAAGGATGTTAAATGGTGAGTATTCGCTCTCGATTATTTGGATGGTACGGCACATTTTGGTAATATAATGAGAAAGGCCTGCTAATATACTCATTATTTTGGTATACATACACTGAACATTCAAGCCTAGATTGATCTACTCTCTGCCATACTTGCAAGGTACTCAGCGTGATGATATGTATGTATATCTTCTCCGTAACCAGATTATCCACTACATAAAATAGATGTAATTGGTATGTGGCGTGTGCTGGCGGGGATGAAAGAACTATATATACATTGTAGACTTAACTGACCTACATTTAAGTCTACAATTACATCACATAAGAAGTTAGGTATATAAACACATAAAATGGCAGCGCTATAAAACCCAAGCACCCCGGAAGTAGAGTACATAAAGCTGTGGCGGTCAGATATAAAGTGACTCATTGCGGGGATATTAGTGGGAATGGCTGCGTGACCTTGCGCGTGGGGCGGCGCGGGCCGGCGATGGATTGTGCGCTCACAATACATACGACTAACCATGTGTTACTTTTCACAAAGGTCTGGTACTGCTAATAGTTTTTTTTATGTTCATGAATAAGTATGATTATTACTTGATCGGATGACTGGGACTCCACTTCATCATAAAACCCATCGATTTATCGATATTCATAAAATCGCAATGCTATGCAAGTTATACATGCGTAATGTTCCTTAGAGATATTCATTTGGGACCATATCACATACAGATCCCGGGCACCAGGAAAACGACCTACAGGAAATGGAGGAAAAACCGGAGGGAAATTGATTAAGGCTCTCGCTCTTACGTAGATAACGTAATACTGGCCTTTTACTTTAATGGACATGTTTATAAGATGGCGGTCCTTTGAACTGTTTATGAAAGCAAGTTGCTCATAGGAGCCACCATAGTACCACAGGAGCACGCATGAGCATCGCAATCCTATTGCGATTGCAAATAATAACCTAATATGGTCGCCTCTATCCCACCCTTATGCAGAAAACTTTTGTGGCATTTTCCTCAGACATAAAATAAATGTGTATAATGGAACAGCCCAGCAATTAATCCGGCGGGCGGCGAGGTATCGGCGCGAGATATGCTAATCACCAGCTCATAGCAGCGGTCACGCGAGGGCGGCACGAGCCCAGCCGCCTAGGGCGGGCGGCTTACACGAACATTTGTAAACAGCCTAACATAATTATCTTTCTGTCATTTGTTGTATATTAATGTTGTATAATGCAACGTTCCGTATACTGCTGCGCGGCCCCACATGGCGGCCATAATATGAAAGCGAATGTGTACACAGACATTTGATATTAAATAGTTATAAACATTTGTTGTATAGTAAGATATTAAATTACGTTATTCTTAAAATGTATACATCAAATGTTGAATACTATAATAAATGTTTGCGAATTACAGCGTAGCCTGATGAGGGCGGTATGAAGGATTGCTAAGTGGGGGTTTTTAGTACACTTTGAATGACCTAACCGTACAATCGTATGTTCTATTGTTCCGCATCAGAGGTACTGACGGCTCGTTTGATAGCGATAACGGTGGATATGGACACCAACAAAGTCACAATAATACCGTTAATCCTCTTACAGGCTTGTACACGCTACGGAGGTAATTATATAGTACTACGGACGCGTAGCCCGGCAGCTACGGGCAGCTACGGACAAGAGACTGGCGGAGGTTGTAGCTTGGAGCACGGCCTGCATAAGAGTGTTAGATGATTAGGTCAATGAAGTCTATTCTCCCGACTTCATGAGCTATTTAGATATTGTATCGTGCTAAGCAATGCAGGTGCCATAAGAGGATTGAATTTATTTTATATTTACATTCACACACACCCAGTGTGTAAGTACACACTGGGTGTGTGGGTATTACCTATACACCTCTGCCTACCCCTTCGAGGACCCTTGTGGGAAGGCGTGAGGATATATTATTATTATTATAATACTTCACGCCTTCCCACCAGGGTTCCCAAAGGGGTAGGCAGTAGCGTCTAATACTGCCTACCCCTTTACCTACACACCTACTTTCCGCGAGAGATATATTTTTAGGTGCCAACGTGACATATAGCCAAACCATCGCCGTTACTCAGGCACGCCTATACATACGCCTTTGAATGTCTTCTTAAACGTATGCAGGTTTCCTCACGATGTTTTCCTTCAACATAAAGCTCGTGGTGTGACTAAAAAAATGTATAAAATATTGTATTTTGAATTAATTAAGAAAAAGCGTACTAAAATAAATTGAAGAAAATTGATGACTGTGCTAAATATATTGGGAGGATGTGATATTATTTAATCATTACAATTTCAGGAACTTTATGCAAGAAAGTTGCAAAGAAAACATACAAAACAAATTGTAGAGAGACTCGTAATACAGTATGTGCCCTTTGCGACAGCGACTAGTAGAATGAGCGAACAAATGTAAAAGCTTTTTTAAAAGAAGTAATCACCTCCCGGAGTTAATCCCGTTTCTAATCACAAAGCCAATTTGCGCTAAAGGCAGCTAACTGCCGTAATGCCGCCCGGACAGTTAATCTCACTTGTACGCCGCAATACTTGTACAGCTGGTACACCTACCAAGGGGGGAGGGTTTCTAGCTGTAAGGAAGAGTGTCGTTGTTTACTATGAATGTCAAATAATCCTGCAACTGGACGTCACATACAGTAACAAGTAAATGTATAAGCATGACATTCATACTTTCTTCTAGTCCTAGTCTTATGTTACTAATATTATAAATGTGTAATAATGTTTGTAAGTTTGGATGTTTGCGGTTCTTTCACGGCCAAACGGCTGAACCGATTTGGCTCAAAGTTGAAATGGTTATAGTTTATATCTAGGAATAGGACATAGGCTACTTATTTTTTTTTAAATCCCGAAAATTCAAAGTTCTAATATTCTTAAGTATGGACGCTCTTTCACGGCATAGCGGCTGAACCGATTCTAGCAGAAAAATACATAAGCAACTTTTTGGAACTCCACGCGGAAGAAGCCGCGGGCATAAGCTAGGGCTAAATACAAATGATGAATGTTCAAAAGCGATGCTAGCGGAGGTGTGTCTCTAAACGTCAAAATGTAAACAAAGCAATGTCACTTGGTGGCAAATGTACATTAATATCACCAATAAAAGGTGGCAGCGCACTTTGCCAGCTTTTAAATCCCCGTCATTGTGTCTGGCCGAAAATAGCCGCGTCACTATGACTACCCCTTCCTATATACCGCATGGGTTAAGTGTCAACGAAAGGCTATTGCTATTACACGTCAACTTAATGAGTTTTGTATTCACATAAATAGTATGATTAAACGCACAGGAGGTCTGTAAGTCTAGAGAGAATTGGCGCTCTACTCTCTCCACCTACCCCGTGAGTGACTCGGTGTGATGATATGTACATATTATGTGTGTTTATTAAATCTCTATCACTGCTATAACTATAACTAAATTCAATAAATGTTTTTTTATGTAGCTACTACCAAATATTCAACGTAGTAAGGTTAATGCGACAGTTAAAATAATAAGCGAAAGGATCTGTAAGTTTGGATAACTAACCCTCTTGCCTA
>JACCPG010008382.1:0-17459 GCA_016069955.1 Drepana arcuata | reverse complement strand
GAGGCGCGTCTTCGTGGATGGCACTGTCTATACCCAAATATATACTAAATATATAAATAATAAAATTTGTAATAAGTAAATTAAAAAAGTAATAATACACATAACTAAAAATATTGCATTGCTCACCCTTTGTAAAAATTGGTTTAACTATATTTCTTGAATAAAACAAACCCTATTTATTAATCCTGCTTATAATCTCATCACTGCGCCAATTTTTATCAAATTCAGTAGCTTATGCGTGAAAATGAATACTTACAAATATTCACATTTATAATATTAACTTTCATGAGCACATTTAAGAGGTGGGATCTTGTTGGAGTCTTTTGCAACTCTCCATTTGCTTGTATCCAATACAATCTGGCACCCAGCACCCCATAGTAAAACGCGACAATCTATACTAATATTATAAATATGATGATATGTATATGTATATATAAAGCTGAAGAGTTTGTTTGTTTGTTTGAACGCGCTAATCTCAGGAACAACTGGTTGGAATTGAAAAATTATTTTTGTGTGTGATAGTCCATTTCTCTAGTAAGGTATTAGGCTATATAACATCACGATATGACCAATAGGAGCGAAGCATAAATGAATAATGTTGCCAGAACGGGAAAAAATATTCCTTTTTGAGAGCTTACGTTGCGTGCGCTGCGTAAACGGTTTAAGTTACACAAATATCATGTATGAGGGAATTGTTCCTCTTTAATAGTTCTAAAAAAAAGTCCGCGACAGCATATGTCTATCTTTTAAGATTGACTCACGATGGGCTACTGAACTACTTAATCGATTTCAATCAAATTTGCACAACGTGTGCAGTTTGATCCAACTTAAAAGAAAGGTTAGCTTACAACAAAATTGGACCCGATAGGTGGCGCTGCGATCGTGTTTCAGGAAATTTTACATTTTCACCCGGGCGACGCTGGGCGGGACTGGGCTAGTGATAAATATGATTGTCACTTTTTTTAACCGACTTCAAAAATTTTGGTATCTCAATTCGACTATATTTTCTTATAAACGTATTGTTGTTTTCTTCTTATGTTTCACAAACTCTCGTTGCTACAAATTTGAGTTTGAACGTATCACCTGGACCTTGCAGATGTATGTAGATTTAATGTGACAGTCACATCTATAGCTATATTATAAAGAGGAAAGATTTGTATGTAAGTATGTTTGTAAGGAATTGGCTCAAAAAGTACTGGACCGATTTTAAAATTCTTTCCCCATTTTAATGCAAAATTATCACTAATTAATATAGGCTATTTTAATTGCAAGAAAAATTATGCCAAAATGTTTCATAAGTAAATATCCACCCGTGCAAAGCCGGGCCGGGCCGCAATTTATACAGTAGTAGTAATTTATACGGTAACAAGGAAGCGTGCTTTTGCTATCAGGGGGTCGTACATGGTAAGTAAAACTTAGGCCCATTCAACAGGATATGGGCATATTGATGCCACCCCCTCGCGGTTTTACCGACGTTTTTTAAACAACAGCGGAGTTATGCCTTTCTCGCAGCCTACGGATTTGTTAATGATGATAAAACAAGGAGTAATTGAGCCCTCAGCATAATCGGCGAACGTGTTATTCTTTAAGGAATTATCGGATCTCAACGCCACACAAGACTAGGCATTAGGCTGAGGCTCTCCGTTTGGCACCAGCCGGTGATGATAAGGTAGGTATTGTATGTAGACTACGACCAGTCTAAATATACAACTACCTTTTAATACCCATTCGTACTAAACACCTGCGTAAGATACTTGTCATTGAAATGGTGATCAATAATCCTTAAAAATATGTACTGAGATATAGGCACCAAACTAGTCTAGGTGCTTGTAAAACTTCGGTACATTACGAAACAGTTTTTATTATTTACTAGCTGTGCCAGCGACTTCGTCGACGTGGACGGCTTTTTTACCTTACGTAAATTTTTTTTCAATAAAATGTATCCTTATACTCCGAGAATATGTGTACAAAGTTTTATGATGATCGGTTAAGTAGTTTTTACGTTAAAGCGTAACAAACAAACTTACATTCATATTTATAATATTAATAAGAATTTAGCTGTGAACATTTTTGTAAAAAAAATCCATAAGTAGGCATTATACACGATACATGACGTGAGTGCATTATCGGCAAACAACAGGAAAGTGGTAGGTCGAAAGTTTCCAATTTCCACGAATCCGCGTTCATATTTATTGTTATTGAATATGTTAGTTAGAATATAGCTAAGTTGTGAAAGGTTTTAGGTTCCCGCCGGGAACGCTAGCGATAAATGTTTCACAAGGCAATACGACACTGGTGCAGGTGCTGCCAACCATACATTGATAATAACAATTATTATTGATAACATTTCAATAAAGAGCCGTGGTGGCCGAGTGGTTCGAGCAGTTGCATAAGACGCAAAGGTCGCAAGTTCGAAACCCGACTGTACCAATGAGTTTTTCTGAACTTAAGTACAGTGATTAGTGATTAGTCACATCGCAAGCTTTACTGTGAAGGAAAACATCGAGAGGAAATCTGCATACGTCTGAGAAGAAATTCAAAGGCGTATGTAAAGACGTGCTTGAGTAACGGCGGTGGACTCGCCATCTGTCACGTTGGCACCTAATATACCTCTGTCGGAAAGTGGGTGTGTGGGTACTACCTATACACCTCTGCCTACCCCTTCGGGAACCCTTGTGGGCAGGCGTGTTTTTTTATCCATTCATAGTTGAATTCCTAGAAGTTAGTAAACTGGTATGGTGACATCACAATCCTAGCATATTCACACTTTGCACACATTTAATTAAGGCACCTGATCGACACAATTTTGAACACAGGAAGAAATAAAGAGTGTTTAATACCAAGCCATTAACGATATTTTTCCTGAAAATAATAGTCTTAATGTTATGGATAAGGTATTCCTTTATATACATTAATTCCTAACGGGGAAGGCAGAGAGAATTGTCCGATCGCTTTGATCTAGGTAGTTGGATCATCATTTATCTTTTTTATGTTTTGCTATGAAAGCTAAGTTTATTTGTATTAAGTTGTATATAAGTGAGACTAAGAATCAATTTCCGAAGAATTGTTGAGAGCAGAACAATCGACTATCGATTTAAGTCTAGAGAGAACTGGCGCTCTCTTAACAATGTCCACCCCGTGAGAGACACGGCGAGATGTTATATATTTATGTATTGAGTAACAGCGGCGTCTATATTATTCTCGACTTTGAGTTATTGTCTACATGCCTTCCAAATTCAAAATTCGTACAGCCGTTTGTTGACTTATAATGAAACTAAATCAATCCAGTAGAATACAATTGAACAGTTGCATACCCCTGTCAGTTGCATCTTGCCGCCTTGTCAGCAATTCCTGGGCTGCCGCCCGCCGCCTGCGCCCACGGCCCACTCCTGCGCAACCCGCTCACCGCGTCGCATTATGTAAGTTTAATATAATGATTTATTATTATATTATTATTATATTATCATATTACGTAATTTATTATTACATCATTTAAATTGGTATATAATATACGTTGCACATAAGATAGTCATTAAAAGTAGCTCCTCCCTTAATGGAGAATTTCTATAATGAAACTGTTGTTGATTATTGAAATATAATTGAAGTCCTGGTCAAGTAGTACGAGTTGCCTTCAACGTAAAGTATTGCCAGTTTGAGCCCCGACTGCACCAACGAGATTTTTCTAAACTTAAGCGCAGCGTTTAATTACACCACGAGCTTAACGGCAGTGACCATTTATGTTACAAACTGTTCCTTTCGCAATTTAAAAGATTGATGGCTTTATGGTAATATTTCTGGTTTTTACAATAAAACTGCTTTGATAAGCAGCAATTCTAGCTACAGACAAAAATAGGTATAGAGAGTACCCATCCACTTTCCGCCGAGATATATTTTAGGTTCCCACGTGTCAGATGACGAGTCCATCGCCGTTACTCAAGCACGACTATACATACGTCTTTGAATTTCTTCTCAAACGTATGCAGGTTTCCTCTCGATGTTTTCCTTCACAGTAAAGCTCGCGGTGTGACTAATCAATGTACTTAAGTATTCAGAAAAACTCATTACTACAGTCGGGATTCGAACTTGCAATCTTTGTGTTGTAGGCACCACTCGACCACCACGGCTCGCTAGGTAATAATACATTTATTGCCAGTCAATATTAGCCAATGCTTATATTTGTAGTATAACGTACGATACTGATAAGCCCAGGACTCGCGTAGCAAATACTTGTGCAATTCAATACATTGTGTTCCACTGCAATTAGATATGCTAGGTAGGCACCGCATGTTATAGCAAGACATGTGTTTTATCACTACATACGTGTAGTCACTAGAAACCGGCGAACATTTATAGAGAGATTGATGAATGTGGATGAAGAGAAAGAGGTCTGTAAGTCTGGAGAGAACTGGCGCTCTACTTTCTCTGCTTAAAAAACATTAAAACGATGTATATATGCTATCCTTGAGAAACGGCGATAGACTAGCCACATGTCTCGTACTCTAGCATCGGTGAGGACGTTGAAACCCTTTCTGCCTACCAGTTCTGAGACTTCAGAGAGTTTTCTAACTATCGCAGTGAACAACTCGGTAGTCGCCTCAATTTCTATATTATGTACATATTCTCAACTCAACATTTTCAGTAATGGCGATATCTTCTGGTTTTGCAAGAGACACGGCGTGTCATCAGTACGTAAGTATTTTTTTTATTAATTAGATTCAAATCGTTTACTTGTTAAATGGCGGCGAATATGTACACATCCCGCTTGGTGGTAAGCGGTTATCGCAGCCTACGGGCAAGAGCATCACTTTCGCCTCTTCGACCTTATGTTAGGTCGAATAGCTGTTGTAGCATTTATAGATATAAAAAAAATTGGCACCTAATATATCTCTGGCGGAAAGTGGGTGTGAGTGTATGAAATTAAAGGATCGCCATCAAATTCCTTAGCACATTAGTAAATTAGGTATTAAAAATAATTTAGTTCTTTTTCTTCTCATATGATGGTGTTATTTATTCCTTGAAGCAAAATCTGCATACGATCAATAAATAATTCAAAGATATATATGTATATAGATATATAGAGTAGTCCTTGAAAACGGCGATGGTCTCTTCTTTTGTAACGGTGGCACTTACTTATCCAGCAAAAAGAAGGTGATGTTACTCTGCCTACCCCTTCGGGATTGGTGGTGGTTACCAATTGGCCATTATCTCTAATACTATTACTGCAATGAAGAATGAAGAGTAAGGAATAAGTACTACTGTTATTGCAATGGAAGACTTGAAGATGGTTCAGGGTTGAAATGGCCATTACCTCACAGTCACGTGGTCTTGGTGGTACAACGTGTGATGTGACGTAGTGGAAGTCTCGACCCAGACGTCAGCGATACGATGGTTCACAACTTTGGCTAACAAGACTCGACAACTTTTACAATGAAGAGAGAAGATTTGAATATCAATTATGTAAAAATGTTACGTCCAACTTGTGTGTGTAGAATTCATCTTAATTCCTACCATTAACTATGTTCATTGTATAATTTTTATATTCAGACATTATAATATTATGGTAATATTTTCAGTGGTTTTTTTAGTAAGTACCAACAAAACCAAGTACTCTCCTAATCCAGTGCGTAAATCTAAATATAGATATATAGATAAACAATGTATTTCAAGCAAAGCAGTAATTACAGATAATGCTTAGTTTAATAAATAAAACACTTAAAAAGTACGTAATTGACTTACAGAGCGATGTGATGTGCTTTCAACTAAGTTGCTTTAATAAAAAATGTTTTTTTTATATTATTATGTTAAACGCCGTGGTGGCCGAGTGTTCCGAGCAGTTGCTTGCGACGCAAAGGTCGCAAGTTCGAATCCCGACTGTACCAATGAGTTTTTCTGAACTTAAGTACAGTCATTAGTCACACTATAAGCTTTACGGTGAAGGAAAATATCGAGAGGAAACCTGCATACGTCTGAGAAGAAATTCAAAGGCGTATGTATAGTCGTGCTTGAGTAACGGCGATGGACTCGCCATCTGTCACGTTGGCACCTAATATACCTCTGGCGGAAAGTGGGTGTGTGGGTATTACCTATACACCTCTGCCTACCCCTTCGGGGACCCTTGTGGGAAGGCGTGAGGATATATATATATTTTTAATACTACACCCACCAGCGGTATGTATGAGCAACAATAACTACTGTGATGGCGAACCAGCACTCAGCTCCTCTAATAGTAAGTTACCGAAACATATTAAGCTTGCAAGTTGCAACACCAAGGCCCGATGCTGCGTTTGCAAAAATCTATTTACAACCTCGTAAAAGACCATGTTGTACTTTCCGAAAGCCGGTTTTCGTTGAATGTACACGTGAGTAATAGCCAACAGGTACTCTCCAACCGTTGGTAAGCTGATATGCGAGTAGCACAATGTCTTTAATTTCATTTGCACTCCATTGTGATTCTCTTGCGACATACGAATTCTTCCAATGTACCATAGCTTAAAACCTTTAGTATCAATGTTTTTTAAATATATCATGCAATCGTATCTAGTGGGGTTCACAATAAACATATAGAACCCATATTTAGATAGAGGTAGGCAGAGGTTTTTAGGTAGTTCTCACACACACACTTTCCGCTAGAGATATAATATATTTTTGGTGCCAACGTAACATTTGACAAGATGGCAAGTCCATCGCCGTTACTCCACCACGACATTGATATATACATACGTCTGTGAATTTTATTCTCAGACGTATGCAGGTATCCTCTCGATGTTTTCCTTTACCGTAAAGCTCGTGGTGTGACTAATCACTATATTTAAGTTCAAAAAACTCATTGGTAACTGCTCAAACCACTCGGCCACCATGGCATGCTTTATACTATGTATGTACAAATGGTTACATTATTTAATTAGGCATCGTATATTTTTAATTGGTACAGTTGCGATGCAAAACCTGTAAAGAGTATGCCATCTTTCTTCAAAGAGTAAAGATGTCAGTGATATTTCTAGCCGAAGGCACAATAATATAACTTTCAGCATCCCGTCAGCTATCTTGCTGGATCTACAAACGGCTCGCTTCGGCCCATTGACTGTGAGACGACCGTGTTACATCTCGAACAGCTTCATAAACCACACTCCCAACGTATCTTGAGCTCTATCATTTTGCTGATTACTTCGCCTCAGATGTCTTGGCAAATCGGTTTTAAGGAAGGATAAAACGGATCGAAGATTCAAATTAAAATAGTCTCTCTTGCTTTGAATTAAATGAGATCAGGTCCATATTGATGACGCGTGAAAAATTGAATTGGTCTTGTGAGATGGTATCAGAGGCGATCCTGCAGCCAGCTCTCCGATGAGGTGCAGGTATATATGTTTGTATATATCTATAGATACTTATATGTACTAATAAAGAAATTTAAAGTGACTGTTTGACTATCAAACCATAAGACTTCTATTCCACGTGAAAAAACATATAGTACGAGGCTCAAAATAAAACCACATTTTATAAGTTTTTTGTCTGTATATCTGTCCGCCTGTCTGTGTTTTCCGGCTAAGCTCTGAAACATTTTGAGCAATTTTGATGGGATTTTTCCTGGCAGATAGCTAATGTAATGAGGAGTAACTTAGTTACTATAGTAGGAGTTACTTAGTATGTATATATCTTTACGCCTTTCCACATGGATTCCTGTAGGGGTAGGCAGAGGTGTGTGGGTGTGACAGATCAAGCACGAATAGTCGTGCTTGATCTGTCACACCTGTGATAGTGTGTATAGACACACTATCATTAGGTTCAGAAAAACACATTTGTACAGTTGGAATTAGAATTTGCTAATTTGTGTGTAGTAACTAAAGCTCTGTGCGATCTAAAGTACTCGACCAAGGGTCTAGCACAAATTTATTGACTAATTATAAATTAAGCTATTAGACGTTAAATAATACGAATAAATATATATGTATCTACGTATGATTATACGTACATATATATCATCACGCCGAGTCCCTAACGGGGTAGGCAGAGAGTATAGACCGCCAGTTCTCTCTAGACTTACATAACTCTTTCGCTTCATCCACATTCATCAGTGTCTTCATAAATATAATCATGGCATGGTTTCTCTTTTCATACTTTAATTAATTTACTAGACTTTGGAGTTGAGTATTTCTAAAGATTTTTAGTAGTTAGTTAACCTTATGATTGTAAAGTAATATCATTTTTAGAAAATTAAGTTATGTAATAAGTTAAAATTTTACTAGGAGATAAAGTTGAGACAAAATCCTTTAGCTCCTAATCAGGTTATACCGAATATCTGAATACAATGGCTCTTTTATGACGAAAACTTTGCTAACTATTTCAAGTTTATATCGTAACGATACTGCGAAATAAACAACGATAAAATATAAGCTAAGAATGTTTAATAAATTACCGGTCGAGATCACCTATTCATGAGTTTGCGAGTTGTTCGCCAACTTTGAATATCAGATAACAGCGCCCCTGGGCTCTTGATGGATGCTGATTGATAGCACTTTGCGGCTGTTTAGTAGACGTTCTAAGAATTCCCAGATACGAAGATAATCAAGATGTTCTTAGATACCGCTTGTACATTTCATACGTGAAGGAAGACATCGTGAGGAAACCTGCGTACGTTTGAGAAGAGATTCGAAATCTAAATCAAAACACTTTATGTCACATAGGCAGAGATGGGCACTTATAAAAAGTCGAAATAGGTGCACGGTTCGGGTTGGTCGTTACCATGGAGAAGAACAGGCAAGAAATCCCATGGTTACTCTTTTCAAATCATTTGGTATACAATAACGTTATTATGTTACAGCATTGGTACTTAAGGATTCACAGACGTATACTAAGTTGTGCTTAAGAAACGGCGATGGACCCGCCATCTGTCACGTTGGCACTTAAACATACCCCTGACAAGAAATTACTGACAAGCGGGTGACAGATTCGATTCATTTACATTCATCGGGCTCTTCATACATGCTTGCCGGTTTCGAGTACTCTTTACATACTTATCCTTGTTTCCGATCGATTTGTTCTAAGTTATATCTCTTGGTATTTGAACAAGCCCTTAGCAGTGGTATACAGCCTTACAGAAGCATACTGTATTTAGGTATCTGCGAAATAATTGCACGCGATAATACATCGATAACGGACAATGCCGATAGAGATCTAGTTTTCGACCGACTCCATTACAAACTGCATTTCTAGTTTTGACAGTTAATTAAGTGCAGAACAAGCTGTTGGTGTAAGGAATGTCTGTAATTAGGGGTGGATGTTGGGATAGGTACAGTAGCTCTATTCGAAGGATCATGTAATTCGCAAATAAATATGTTAACCATTGCTTTATTTATGTGTGATGTCAATAATTATAAACGTAATTTTCATACGATAATTGAAATATATAAAATATATAATATATCGTCACACCTTCCCACAAGGGTCCCCGAAGGAGTAGACAGAGGTGTATAGGTAATACCCATACACCCACTTTCCGCCAGATATATATTTAGGTGCCAACGTGACAGATGGCGAGTCCATCGCCGTTACTCAAGCACGACTATACATATTAAGTATATTTTTTTTTAATTTAAATTGTGGTAGCTCTTTACGGGCATTCCTCCATTCGACATGCATTGTTCAGCACCCTCTAAGGTAATAGCCCCATCTTTGGTATCTCATCTGGCTCAGGCCCTTGTATAACCGTCCATTTCCACGTTGAATAATTAAGGCAAATGCTTAATTTGAATATTTAAGCCCAGTTTTATGTTCAGTTCGGTCCCTAACCCCTTAGGACGTACTCCAATCATAACTTATGAAGGATGTTAGCAATAATATTTTCGTGCATAGCCCCTACTATTTGTCTCTACTCAACTGCTATCATTATTCAATGTTAATCAATGTTATCATTCCATTACCACCGAAAGATACGCTAAACTAAATGAGAGTTCAATCAGACGTTTGGAGAACATACATCCATCGCCGTTATTTAAGCAAGAATTTGAATTTTATCTCAAACGTATGCAGGCTTCGATATTTTCCTTCACCGTAATACTTGTGGTGTGACTAATCATTGTACATCAAAAAACTCATTGGTTCAGTCGTGAACTCGCCATCTGTCACGTGAGCACCTAAAATATATCGCTGGCGGAAAATGGGTGTGTGGGTACTACCTATACACCTCTAACTTCTCCTTTGGGGGTGGGAAGTCGTGAGTGAGGATATATGCTGACAGAGGCAGTTAAATAAAAGCTTGTCTACACTAATATTATAAAGAGGAAAACTTTATTTGTTTGTTTGTTTGGTTGTAATGAATAGGCTCAAAAACTACTGGACCGATTTGAAAAATTCTTTCACCATTCGAAAGCTACATTATCCACGAGTAACATAGGCTATATTAAATTGGACCCGTAGGTGGCGCTGCGATCGAGTTTCAGGAATTTAACTTTTTCACCCGGGCGAAGCTATCCCTTTCTGTGTATCTTAAGGGGGATTCGAGAATGGTTTAGATTTACAATTGGACCCGATAGATGGCGCTGCGATCGTGTTACGGGCAATTTAACTTTTTCACCCGAGCGAAGCTGGGCGGGACAGCTAGTATTAAATATATTTGGTTACGACATGGAGATGAAATTACCATTTGTAAATTTATGCATACTCACATTTTTCTGGATTAGAACTCACCGTTTATAAAGTTACTTAACGGTGCGAGTTCCCCTGGTATCCCATATTATAGCCCATCTCCCACGAAGTGGGGTGGTCTCCCCAAAATTGCTGTAACGCAGTAGTGTGGCGGAAATGTGCTCTGACGTCGCCTTGAATTGAAAACATCCGCAGAATAATGCATCACGGTATATGGTGATGATATGTTCATATCTTATTTTTATGACGCCGTATTTCTTTGGCTAGATTCATCTTTCAATAGACAGGGAGCTTGTGAATAAACTGTTTTTTTTATACAACAAGAGTGGCAAACAAGCATACGGCCCACCTGATGGGAGACGGTTACCGTAGCCTATTTACGCTCACGATACCTAAGTATTACTAGCGCGTTGCCACTCTGTGTTCGGAGAGTTATACTGTGTTGACAATATAATCAGTCTAATCCCTCTGCTGCCAACACAATATAACAATCCTCCCCCCTCCCCAAGGAGCTCATTACTGGAAACCTCCTGTACTTACTGTACCAACAGTTTCACTCATCCTAAATGTGTATATATGACTGTTTGTTGCCAACCCTGAATGCGATCTGTTTGCGGACAGGTATAATATAATTGTCAGAATGCTTGTATTTTTGTGAGGATCAGTATGCACGAGTGTCCACTAAGTCGTAATCTTTTTTGGTAATACACTACATAATTTTTTGTAAATTTGAAAAAAATTATGTAATTGGTGCTTTCGTTATAATAAACTATAAATAAATTATTCCTCCGCTCCCTTGGGTAGTAGCATAATGATAACTTATACACTTCTGCCTACCCTTATGGACCCTTATGGGAACGCCTTCCGAAATCGCTATACTTAAATTCAGAAAAAGTTATTGGTACAGTCAGCATTCGAACTTGCAATGCTGCAAGTGTTGTTGACTTACTAAACCTGTTGGCCACTGCGGCATTTTTATTTCATCATCATCATCATATCATCACGCCTAGGCCCTAACGGGGTAGACAGAGAGTATAGAGCCCCAGTTCTCTGTAGACTACTCTAATACGAGATTTAACTATATTTTTGTAAGAATCAAAAGCAAACGTTCCAGCGTTAACAAGTCTCCCCTTAGCAGTAATGCATCCCCTAAACTGCTCCCGATACCTTTACGAGCTGTTGCATATCGGAAGGGGTGGTTATTGTTTATTGCTATTTTACTCTTTGTCGGGGTTGTCGCGACGACGCTTGAGGTGTTAAAGTCAGGTAGTACGATTTATTTTATATCCTGCTTTCTGCTCGAATACTCCTTAAATGTTTACGTATTGCAAAATAATATGCAGGCAATCTATTTTTATGCATATAAAAGTGACATTTCCGCTTCTGAAACTATTATTTTTTTCTAAATGCATATGATAATACCGTGCTTATAATAAACACACAATTTATAAAATATGATCTGGCAATATTTGTTTATTTCAGTAAGTAACATATATATTCATGAATATAAACTAGTATAAAGATTTATATTATAACTTCATACATTATATCATCCCGCCGCCACAACGGGTAGGCAGGCAGAGTAAAGCGCAACCTCGTTCATCAGTCTCTTCATGATGGTCGTCGGATTCCAGTACTTTACGTCTTCTCTACGTACGTACGTCTGTACTTGACGTCCGTTACTTGGAATACGACCGCAGCGCCACCTAACGGGTCCACTTGTGAATGTTAATCAATTAGAAGCTCAAGTAAATACACAAAGAAAACATCAAAATCGTATCATCGCGGGCGTTCAGTGACACACAAGTACATATGAATTATATATATGAAGATTAGCAACGTTAATGTCTCTAAAGTTGTAAGACAGGCCGGCGGCGTCGCGACGCCTCTCCCGTTGCTTGGCAACGCTGCATCAATCGATACCCCTGCCGAGCCATTCATACTCCATAAACTGCCCGGATAGTTTAAGTGCGTCTATATATACTCAGGTGTGTGGGTATTACCTATACACCTCTGCCTACCCCTTCGGGGACCCTTGTGGGAAGGCGTGAGGATATATTATTATATATACTCAGTTTTCTGTTCCTAAGTGGAATAAATCTTTATTTTCACCTTTAAACCTTTATTTCAAGGGATTGAACCACTTGGATTGGTGTCGTGTATGTGTAATCTAAAAATATTAAAACAGCAGCTTAAGGGAGTTTGGACACAATGGATTTTCCTTTGAGAATAACAGTTGATCTTTTACAGCCTTTGAAAGTCAATCAAAGATTAGTCTGATACAACCTATATAACAAAAAATACTATAAATATGATAGTTCATGTGGATGTTGCATTGTATGTACTGTCAATGGGGGTAAGTATAATAATTACCTAAAACAAAACGATAGCTCGTTATATTTTTGAAAAGCGACATCTTGTGTCAAATATCCACAACTACAGTCTCGGAGCCACCAACAGAGTTAGTTTATTAGCTGACTATAGGTATAGCATATGGTTTAATTTAAAAGTAAACCACTAATTAATAAGAGATAAAGAGTTATTCCTCTTTCGTTGCTAACTTGAACGTGGTATTGGTATTCGCACAAGATTGTCTTTCTTTTCAGATCCAATGAGAATACTTCGCAAGAAACCTCTTTTCCATATTTGAAGAAAACTAGGGACATTTTCATATGTAGGTACGGTTTATACGTAATTTATGTGTTATCACACGGTTGGCCGCACGTCAAAATATTCGTGTTCATAACGAGAGCAGTTGAATTGTGAACTTATCCAATTTATTTTTTCGGATGCCTTGAGGGATGGGTTGGTGAGGGTGTACGGGGGTGGGGGTCGAAGGTCAAACATGCCGATTCAAATTTAGATGGGTAGATCTTTCGTTAGACTCCACAAAGGAATAGCGACGCCATTAAATTTCTGTCCATCTTACATTTTATAGGATGGATTGAGGATTTTTTTTATACCTCTTGGGTGGCAATCATGCATGCGGCATGCGAATGCGGATGGTAAGCGGTTACCGCCGCCTATGGACGCGGGGTATCACTCGCGCGTTGCTGACCCTGCAGGAATCTTTGTTTGTGTTTGTGTCTCCTTCACGCAAAACTGCTAAACGAAATATTATGAAATTTTGGTGGGCGGTATATGATAGATGCATCCAAGACTTAGATACAAATACTCGAGTTCATCACACAAATGTATTCTCGGGATTTGAACTACTAGACCAGACAGCCGTCAATGTAAGTTGTTAAGTTAAAATACATCGGGTTGCCATCACTTTAAAAGTCCTATTACTTTATAAAGACACATTAAAATATCTTAGTTTTAAAATTAGAAAATTAAATAGAATTCAAACTTGAGAGTCACGTTGTCAAGTGTTTCCCGGTGGCAATGGTCTGGTCATCTTATTTGCCAGCTGGAGTGTACTTTACGCGTACGTAATGAGAGTTAGGGTACCTTTGTAGACCGGTCTTAGATGGTGCGGTTATACGAGGGTGTTTTTGAATTGTATTGTTTCTTTCGGGACCAGATTAGTGGTTGAATTTATTTCGTTATGCGGCACACAAACGTCACAGAAAAGGAATGTCAACGTGACAGATATGTAGTGTCTACTGATACATTATGTACGCCATTGTTGACAACAATACGCCGAAGCTTTTAGAACTTCATTTTATCGTTTGCGTAAGTTTTAGTAGTAGTACTTACTTCCTGAGAGATGTTTTATAAAGAGATTTGGGTTTACTACACTTTGGGGGTTTTTTACAACACTTGCAAATTTTCCACAACTGCTATTAACTTTTGGTACTGAGGAGGGACGAGTTACTCAGAGTTTGGTATTGTAAGGATAAAATTATGTATATTAAAATATGATATTATTGATTATTAAAATATCATATTATGTATGTATATTAATATATAATATACCTTCACGCCTTCGCACGAGGACCTCCAAACCTGTGAGCAACCAGAGAAGTGTAGTACATCCACTTTTCCGAAGATATATTTTAGGTGCCAACATGACAGAAGAGTCCATCGCCTTTACTCAAGCATATTGAGGTGCCAACGTGACAGATGGCGAGTCCATCTCCGTTACTCAAGCACGATATATACGTCTTCGAATTTCTTCTCAAGCGTATGCAGGTTTCCTCTCGACGTTTTCCTGCCTGTAAGGCTCATGGTGTGATCTCATGGTGCGTCTCACTGTAGGTACTTAAGATGAGAAAAACTCATAGGTAAGGTCGGGATTCGAACTTGCAACCTTGGTGTTGCAGTCAACTACTCGAACCAATATGCCAACACGGCTCTAATCTCTCAATTTAACTCATTATTGGCTAATAATGTTGCCAATAATGTTAACATTATTGGCTTCTCAGTCAGAAACTCCGACTACTAGACAATTTCTTCGGAGCAGGAAGAGTAACTAGTTTTTAATCTTTTCTCGAGATATTACGGGTGTTGTAATATAAAATCTTTGTAGAAGGTAATGAATACAGTGCTCGCAATGTTCTGGCTAAGTGGTGTTTGCTAAGAGTCCCTGATGGAATATCAATTCTGCCATCAATATGTATGACCGCGCTCCGCGACGCTCAATAGGATTAGGGCAAGTTCATTAAACCGTATAGGGTGCTCATTGATAGAACCTAGTAATTAGCGGCGATTGGATAATTCGAAATTGGAAAATAATACTTTTTTGTTTATTTTCACTCCTTAGTATGAACCGCCGGGGGTTGAACCAGCTTTTTGAATTTGCTGATGATATATATACTCCTCACAAAATTAGCTATCGGTCAATGAAGGTCTCGTCAATAACGATCCAGCCTATTCAGTGATTAGCAAAGCAAACAGACAGACACAAAACATTGTTTTGATGTGTTGATGACGCGAAAGAGTACTGTTAATTTTGAGAGAACTGGCGCTCTACGCTCTGTGCCTATCCTATAAGGCACTCGGTGTGTTTTTATTTTGACAATTCTATACAAATTTACTGAGATATATACATACATCATTCCAAGGACATCCAAGTAGTAAAGTAAAGTACAAATACTCGTACATCATACAAATATCTGCCGACAGCAGGAATCGAACCCACGACCACCAGTTTCGCAGTCAGGACTGCTAAGCGCTAGACCAGACGGCCGTCAGATATGTGTATATTTCTCGTTGAAATTTTAGCGATCCGTATAAATGGCTGCTTTAGCGTCAACCCTCGGTAACTATTCCTTGGGGACTCTTAGCCCCTGACCGCGTCACGTGTCGGTCCTTTATCACTGTATTGATAACACCACGTGATAAATGGGTATCTATTTATCATTACTATTGTACGCATTTGTAGATTTTAAGGGACGAAGGATCGTATGGTAAAGAGGGTGAATTTGAGATCAGTTAGTGACTGGTGAATAAAGACTTGCCTTTATTTGAGAAGTAAAATATCAAGTATTTTGTCGTACACCATTGTATTGTAGTATGATGTTGCTGGTACATCATGCTACAATATGCAATATACAACCCACATGCTTGCTGGTAAGTGGTGGAAGCTTGCAGGTCCAGAAATCTGTTAAACTATCTGTGAAGGCATTTAATGTCTGTAAAGACACTCAGGTGGTAACACACTCGCCATCTGTCATATTGGCACTTAAATATATCTCATGCATAAAGTGGACTCATGCACACCTCTGCCTACCTCTTCGAGGAGCAGAAAAAGTATAGTAAGTAAGAAAACATGTAGATGGTACTGACAAACCTTACCTTGAAGTATGAGAGAATATTTGGTACGCAAAGTCTAAACACAAACTGTCCTAGAGGAAATGTGTATAATTTCCCTAAACTGAACATTTCCGCAGCGTTTACGTCGCGTTAAAGCGTCGGATATTGCAATTTGCAGTCGAATGCAAACGGATACGAAGCCATTCATTTTCAGCTCAAAGCTCCGGGTTTGCTAGGTTTCTAATAGCCACTATAAGCTCTAGATTGAGTCCGCAAGTAGTTTCATTTCGAATACCACGGATTGATTGAGTATTTTAGCGGTTTTTAATTTACTCATAATAAGGAATACCTTTGATATCCGCGGTGGCCGAGTGTTTCGACTTGCCTTCAAAAAAATGATTGCAATTTTGTATATTGTGGCCAGGCGTCTGTTCATTTAGAGTTTTAAAATACTTGTACCTGTACACCTCTGCCTACCCTTTCGGGACCCTTGTGGGAAGGCGTGAGAATTTATAAAATACTTGTGATGTACGTACTTATTCGGAAGTTCAAACAATTTTCACTCATTGTGCAGTTTTCACCTCGCAGTGGCCGGAGACAGGCGCACTGTGTGTAGAGACTAAGTCTCGCCTACCCAGCGAGCCTGCCTCATGAAAAGCGGAAGTCCGTTTTTCACGCTGACAGCCGCTCCGTTTTCAGTTGACATATTAATGCTGAGAGCGCTGAGATATTGCTGGTAAATTGATAGCGATGCTGTTTGATAGCAAAGTTAGTTTATCACGGTAATAGACCGTTTGGCGATTCATTATTATGTCGTACGATGACATTATTATGACGTAAGAGCCGTGGTGGCCGAGTGGTTCGAGCAGTTGCCTGCGACGCAGAGGTCGCAAGTTCGAATCCCGTCTGTACCAATGAGTTTTTCTGAACTTAAGTACAGTGATTAGTCACACCACGAGCTTTACGGTGAAGGAAAACATCGAGAGGAAACCTGCATACGTCTGAGAAGAAATTCAAAGGCGTATGTATAGTCGTGCTTGAGTAACGGCGATGGATTCGCCATCTGTCACGGGTATTACCTATACACCTCTGCCTACCCCTTCGGGGACCTTTGTGAC
>JACCPG010008381.1:0-13469 GCA_016069955.1 Drepana arcuata | reverse complement strand
CGTTTTGATGGATTAGAAACATCTGTTCGAACAAACGAGCCTTGCAAAGATAAGGTAGAGTCATCTTTCACTTTTTGTTCGGCTTGCGCTCGCACTTCCCACGCTATTCTTTACCCTCACTCTCTAATGGATGCTATTTTTTATACATAAAAATGTCAGGTATTTTTTTATTTCAATAAATCATATACATTTTGAAATTGCAGAAGTATATTCGTGGCGTTGAACATGAATCGGTATTTAATTTAGATTTTACTAGCAATATTACAACGCTTTTGTATTACATTTCCGTTACTGCACTCTCCTTAGGGAGCACAAAGATAAAGCGTAATTAATGGTCTAAGTAATAAGTTACATAAAAAAGAGACCTACTTTGTCTCACTGAACAATTATAAATATTATATGCTTGATGGGAAGTTTACCTTACGCCATCTATTGGCTAATGCCAAGTATGTAGCGTTTCTGATAAAATTTCACCAAGATTGTAACAAAATCTTATTTAGATTTGAATTGGAACCGGCAATTTTCCCTTTAGGTACAAGTGTCTATTGTAGGTTAATTAGTATAGAAACATACCTTTATCCAGAGCGTGACGTAAAATTTGCATAAGTAAATTTGATACTTTGCCCAGACAACCTTTTGGGACTCGTTCTAATTCAGATCGTGTTGGAATATTTACCGAATCGTGTTACATTTTTATCCTTTTAGAATAGCAAACGCCCATTTGAATAATTGGCAAATGGTACCCCTTTTTATATCACACGGGTCCCAAGAAAAGTGTAAAGATCTTACACGAATTGATTCAAGCACTGACTTAAATTAAGTTGGACGAGTTTTCCAACAGTCGTTTCTTAACGCTTGATTTGGCGATGCCTTTATTGCAAACCTAATGAATTGTACTTGTTTCAAAGTTCCTTATATCGCAGTTTGATATCGGATTCAGATTGTAAAGGGTGGGCTCTAATGACGCCGTAGCAAGGAGTAGCTCGGGACTTTTTCATTGCGACTTCGGTTTTAATTAAAAACCGCCACGTTCATTCGAATTGAACAGACGAACGGCGAAGTTAGACCTCGGTTCAACTACTTTGGAAACTGTACGTACAGTACGTACTTTGTGGTCACGGTCCATGGCTGATTTAAATGACCCGTCGTTCCTTACTTCAGAGCAGGAGGATGGGTTCTGTGATGCATTTTTTTCCAATATTATTCTTCTGAAAATGTGAGTCATAAGTTTCCGTACAACTGAACTCGTTTTTTTTATAATTAACATGTATAATTGAGGCCACATAAACTATTTTTAGGATATTTAAAATATCATGCACTTCGATCTGGTTTCACGTTTTGCGATATTTTATACCGGCTATACTTTGAAGGGTTTTGATCATTTTGCGTCGCGGATTTGATTGATGAATATTTGTATAATTAATACGAATATTATCATCGTTATATTTAGGGATATTCAATATACATACTTAAGGATGTACCTGTCTATTACAACAACTACCTATAATAATATATATCATCGTATTAGCAAAATTATTTAGCTTTGCTGATTTTAGGACTGTTATTTTGTAAAGAATTTTCCGTAGTTATAATTACTTTCTACTATGCTAGTGATAACTTTAATATACGTGTAGAATTGGATTATATGCAAAGTAGCTTCGGAATTTGTATGTAGTTTTGTTTATTTGTCTTCCGTTTGTTATTTTAAATCTTCCAACGTCTAACTTCACACATATAATTTTGACAATCGCTAATAGTAAAAAATCTACAAACTCAGTCATAGGTATTAACGATCATATACATAATAGTTTCGTCGTGAAATTGAAAGTAACCACATAGCACGCGGAGGTGAGCAATAATCTACCGAAGTTTATTATTATTTCCAAACTTAATCTCGGGCTTAGAATGCAGAAACTTAAACATAGTTTCAACCTAAATCGACTAATTTGCTTACCGCGCCACTGTTTGCGCGTTAATTACAGTTTAATGTACCTTTTGCGACCGAATTAATTAAGAAAATGCTTCTTTAATTTAAATTATGTACTCATGAGTTTTAATTGTATTTTTTTATTGACGTTTAGTCCTATAGACGTATTTTTCCGTCGTGGGTTCGATTCCCGAGGGACGATATTTGCGTAATGAATACGAATGTACCTCAGCCTTTGTTATACGTACATCTTAATATTTGTATACTGTTAGTCCACACTGTTCAAGCTTTGCTTGTTTTAAGACTAGATCAATTTGTGTGGAACGGTTTCAAAGGTTTATGATGATTTAACTACGATTATTTGTGTAAAATGAGGGATGGAACCTATCATCGTTTTTAGATTACAGTGAGATACTGTGAATCACAAGAAATAAATATTTTGGAACTTCATCTAATACTCGCTTGTATATAGTTACTTAAACTACAAAACGCAACAAAACTCGCAAGCACACTAGGTTAAAAATAAATTACATAGCGTCAACGTTCTCAAATTGGTACGTAAATAATAAAACGCGATAGAACGGTATTACCCGCACGTGTGGCTCCGTATAAAAAGGGTATGTCAGAAAAAGGACGATATTTTACATCGCAGTACAGGAAAATCATTACGGCGTATAAATACGCCATATTTTTTTGTTTACCTGCCCACCTATATACAATTTATACAGGTTAATTTTTTTTAGAGTTTTATAACCAAGTTTTTGCATATTCCATCGTAGTTTCTACTAACAGATTGCAAAATAAGGAAGTTTAAAAACATATCTTACCCACATGCTTACATATGTACATATTACGCCGAGTCCCTTCACGAGTTGGCAAAGTAGTTCCTTCACCGCAAAGCTTGTGATGTGACTAATCACTGTACTTAAGAACGGGTTCCAATCTTTGTGTTACAGGCAACTACTCGAACCACTGGGCCACTACGGCTCTGTAAGGAGGCAGCAGGGATCAATCATTAAACTAATTTGTAATGTTAGCTATTATTTGCGTTTTTCGAGTTCGTGTTTGTCTTGAAATCTTTTGTAGTCATTCGTTATTGACATTTAATTTATCTATTGTCACCGACAATGCATGCTTCTTTCGTATCGAAAATTAAGCTTTATAAACGTTCCCGATTTTTTGGCGTGGCTTTACACGAGCTATGTGAAATTATTAACCCCTACGAAACATCTTGATCTATTCCATTACATTTATTTATTTAATTTATTGACCACGATACACATAGTTCACTAATTGTTAGATTAAAATTTAATCGTACAAACTAATTACAAATATAGCATCTTCTAAACAGATTAAAAAGTTTATACATACATATCATCACGCCAAGTCCCTAACGGGGTAGGTAGAGAGTATAGAGCGCCAGTTCTCTCTAGACTTACATACCTCTTTCGCTTCGTCCACATTCATCAGTCTCTTCATACATGCTCGTCGGTTTCGAGTATTCTTAACGTTCCCGTCCTTCAGAGTCCGATCTATTTGATCCAGGTAGTTGGAACGTGGCCTTCGTCTGCCTCTTCTTGCACACACTTTTGCTTTGTATATCTGTTTCGTCAATCTTTCTCGTCAATCTTTTAAAAAGTGTATAAAAAAAAATATATGTGTATTAACATACTATAAAATAATAAACATGGAGATCCCAGGTATATAGTTACATGTGCATGAATATCCAATGAAACGCACCTTACTTGCATTCTTAGTTCTTCCTTGGAGCGGTAAACAAGGCAATTGTTTCCAACATGTCACATTGAATAGCAACATATGCGTCAACGTGCCTACGAGCCTAAAGGGAAGCTACTGTCCCGTGACCGTCTCTCTTGGGACTGACCGAATAGGATGGATACACATTGAAGTTTCCTGCCCAGGACCCTGAGTTGCTTAATTTAAAGGAAAATTGCTTCCTTACAACATTTAAAGAAAATATGAATTCCTTTAAATGTTATGTTCTCTAGTACACGTGAGCCGTCAGCTTCATACATACATACATATCATCACGCGTCCCTAACGGGGTAGGCAGAGAGTATATATAGAGCGCCAGTTCCAAATGTATATTAATTTATGGGCACAACATAATTGTTCCCTGGAAATAATAGAGCGATCTGACTTCTGTCCTGTTCCTTTTCTTAACCGATTTTTCTCGGATCTGGTATATCTGGATACTATAGCAATCATAATGACGACGCAAAACAACACCTATACTAATAAATAGGAAAGATTTGATTGTTGAACAGGCTCCGAAACTCCCCGACCGATTTGAAAAATTCTTTCACCATTGGAAAGCTACATTCACTCTGAGTGACATATGCTATATTTTCTTTTTTTTAAATAAACTTATGTTACGGACCGCTAGTCTTAGATATAATCATTCTTAAGGCAGCTTAGTAAGCTTCACAATAGATGCATGCACAGATAGTGTTCTAGTAGGAATGAAGACGCACTTGTTTCTAATAGGACGGTAGCGTGCACGTTGGTTGTAACTTCAGGAATACCTTCGCACATGTGTTATTGCGCAATAGCATGCAATATAAATGTTTTTATTACCTCCTGCTTTCGAGTTTTGTGTACCGATTAATTTACGTTTAAACAGTGTTCCCACTCAAGCAATACAAGTTTTGAATATATCTGTAATGCGTTCCTCATTGTATTTGCCAATAATAAAATCATCTTTGCTAAGCTTACTAGGTAATGTATGAAACAAATTATGTGGCTGAATACGATAGGCGATAGCCGAACTATTTACGCCAAGGTCGAAAAGAATCACCATTAAGTTAATTGGCAAAAGGTCCACCTTATCAGTTTCCCACCCGGGAGACTGATTAACGATATACCACAATGGCCTGGGTACGTTATCGGACAATATTTTCTGCTATCTTTCTGGGTATTTCGCATTCATCGAACTGCAGCTTTTCTCGACCCTTTCCTAATTTGATGAATAAGTTCCAATTTCTGTAAGAATACCCTTCTTGCTCCTGTCCTCCTATTGAACGTTATTATTAAGCCTTCTGGGAAATTGTAATTTGTATTTCTGAAACAAAAACAAACGAGTATTTCGAAGAAACAGTTTGGACAATTGTGTTGAATTTGTATATTAAATTAATTTATTTTATTTCATTGTTTTAGGAAAGGGCCTATTGCAATACAAGACAATATAATAATGTTTATTCAAAGGCGTATGTATAGTCATGCTTGAGTAACGGTGATGGACTCGCCATCTGTCACGTTGGAACCTAAAATATATCTCTGACGGAAAATACACCTATGCCTATCCCTTGTGGGATGGCGTGAGGACACATAATGTTGATGATTGAAAGCTAAAACTTGCCAACGATTTTTTAAAGAGCAATAAATTTATACGCCTACAATGATTCACTAGAATATTAGGCACAGGTGTAATACTCTCCTTTTCGTCGGAGATGATTTTCGGTGTTAACATGATAGAAGACGGCTCCATAGCATTTTCTCAAGCACTACCCGTAAACGTCTGTGACATTTCTACGTCGTCGGAGAGCTCATGCTGTAATCAATAACACATACATACATATAATCACGCCGAGTCCCTAAAGGGGTAATCAGAGAGTATAGAGCGCCAGTTCTCTCTAGGCTTCTTTCTAGTAATCACTTACTAGAGCTAAGTAGTACTTACTAGTACTACTTAGCTCATAAAAACTTATTTAGTGATTAAGCCGGAGTTCGAACCTACAACCCTGGTTCTGTCAGGGAATTACATAAACCATTCGGTCTCAACTACCCGAATCAATCACGAGTAATAAAATCTAGTGGTTTTATAAGCCTAGATTTCAGAGAACAAAACTGAATAGGTAATAACTAAATATATTCAACCACAGCTGGCAACAACCTTCGCTACATTAATTACACAACGTAATTAAAATAACTGGGTATTAGAGAGTACATGAATAAATACCGTATTCACATACAGCTTTCCAGAAAAAGCTGCCAACGAAATCAAGCAGCCCTGAAAAGAGCTCTAAAAAAATATCATGATAGACAAAGCCCCGAGCTTAGATAGAATTTGAGCAGGGTTACTGTAATGGACATTTTTGTAAACGACATCGCTTTAATGACCCTTTTCCATTCAAGCCTGAGTACTACGTGCTACGTGCCCAATGAAAGGTTTACAAAATTAATGAATACCAATATTAACTGCGTAACATAATATAAATTCGTTATTTATAAATCACTTCAAGCCGTAGTGGCCGAGCGGTTTGAGTAGTCACCGGCAACGCATAGGTACGTTTGAATCCCGACTGAACCAATAAGTTTTTCCTGAACTTATGTACAAACATTAAGCAAGCAAGTCATAAGTTACGGTAACTTACCTTAGAAAGGTAGTTACCGTAAAGGTTGACGAATGAACAGTTTCTGAAGGGTACTGAAAAACCAAATTAGTATTTATTTACTGAGTACTGTACAGTTGGTAGATAAATACATAGATACTTTTATGAGAAATTATTTAATAGAATCCTCCCAAAAAAAATTTTTTCTGCGTCTAACTGGGTTTAATGTTGGTTTATAATTAATTATGAAGTGTAGAAATTTTGATGAAATAAATAAAAAAATCTTTGCAGAGATGGAAAGAAAGATAAAAAACCCGTCATTTTCACAATTTGGCAAAAATTTCTCATACATTTGAAGGTTTTCCCCGACTAGGTTTTACCAAGATAGTTACGTGAAAAATGCGTTATAACAAGCTTATATTTGATAGCGCCCATCGCATCACTAACGACATTTTCTAATATCGGTCGCATAACGAATATTTATTGCCGCAACAGCGAGCTGTATCTGGGCTGGGGGCTGGAAACAATTTTATACATTTATGTTATAAGCGTTTAGATTGGCATGAGTCTGGTATCTCCGTGTGGTCTGATAATTAAAGGCATTTGGTAATGAACTAGTTGTCCCGCCCAGCTTCGCCCGGGTGAAAAAGTAAAATTTCTTGAAACACGATCGCAGCGCCACCGATCGGGTCCAATTTCAAAATTCTAAGCCATTCTCGAATCCACCAGAAGACAGAAAGTTTCATTAAAATCGGTCCAGCCGCTTACGATTCTGTAAAGGACATACAGACAAACATTAATTTTTACAAATATGGAATTGGGTCGTAAGCAGTGTTCCCTGTATGTACCCTTATCCAAAATATCGTCCCGTCCAGCGGAGAAAAACCGGAACCACCAAGCTGGCATCATAATTTAGGTCCTAGGTACATATATGTATGTTTTATGCCAATTACTGTTGTTTGTGTTCGAAGAATCCAAGACTAAAATTAATATACATACATATCATCACTCCGAGTCCCTTACGGGGTAGGAAATTGAATTGTGAGCTCTCCAGACTTAGATACGTCTTTCACTTCTTTCACATTCAGCAGTCTGTTTTATTATGATTGGCATTTAAATCGACTTGCCAATACTGAATTTCCAATTGCTAACAATCTTTGAACTTCCTTTTTAGGAACAAAATAGTCTGAAACTTAAACAATGAATGGTTTTATATTGTTGTGCACAAACGAAATAACCATTGAATGAATACAGATCGGTAATTAAGCTCCTACACAAAGAATAGCCGGTATATTCAAGAGTATCGCAACTGATTGAAAAGCCCACCTTACAGACATGCAACACCAATTCAAACACGGTAGCTATACTAGAAATGGGGTGGTTGGAAAACGGGACGTCCGCTTTACCACGAAATTTCACACTGTTTTACGAGACAACGCTATGCCATAGACATTGCTAGCTTTGTTACCGCTATACAATTGGTCAATCTATTTAAGCCGCAATGTATATACAGTCCAGCGAAAGCGTCGTTGCGAATTTGTTCATGAAAATGCAAGGGAAAATCCAGTCGTTTGCGCGCGGGCTAGTCGTGTTTGAGTCGTGACGGTAAGAGCACGCGCATTTCTGTTTAGAAATATATGCGATACACAACAGAACAAAGTTTCGTTTTCGTGACTGAGGAGTTAAGTTGAGCTCGAGTTAACTTCACTACTGAAGCAAACTGGTTATTCCACATTCCGAATTTGGATTTCGTGTTTCTGACAACGAAGGTTGGTATTAAAAAATTAGGGCCATATAATTTTCTTTTGTCATAATATAAGTTAATAACACAGCAGTTTTAAATTTACCGTTTGACTGAAATTCAAAGAGTTAAGCGTTTCAACAGGGTTGAAGGATTATTTTAATTATACGCAGAGAATTTTAATGACTTGGCCAATCGAGAAAAGGCTTTAAATTCGAAGTCATTACGTCGTAATGGTTACGGTATTAAATTAATTCTTTCGATATCCTTTATAGTCCAACAAAGGGTCCTTTTGGTCTTTGTCAAAGCGTAAATCTTGATAAATGTTTATTGAACGATACTTTTGTGCTATTCTAATGAGTTTTTAAACTCTTCAAAGTAAGTGTAAAGGTTATTTATTGATAATTATTATAAAAAATACAACGTTACATAACGTTAGGCATATTATAACATTTTAAAATATATGTTTCATATTTATTGCAATATTGTAAAAAAATTGTGCTAGGCAAGTAAGGGCTATTAAGGGCTATATGTATGTATATAAATATACAATTTAATCCCATCCTTAACTGGTAGAGAAAGAAACTTACAGCTTTATAATATAGTAAAGTAGCTTATGTGTGGTTCTTAATTAGGATCATTGATAAATTATATGGAAAAAACACAATGTAGGTAAACATTTTTGCAAGTCAAATTAACAGTCATCTGTAAACGCAAAATTGCGTGTGGTGGTGCGTCCCCAGTGGTCATTGTTTTTCTTACTCAATTGTACTCAGAGATATATCAAACCACGAGCTTTATGGTGAAAACTTTCCGAAAGAAAAAATACAATAAATTTAAAGAAATTTGCATAGATTTGGAATAGTAGAGGCAGAGGAAGACCACGTTCCAATCGTTCCGATAGATCAAATCGATCAGACGCTCAAAGACAGGAACGTCAAGAGTAGTCAAAACCCACGAGCATGTATGATGAGATTGATAAATGTGGACGAAGCGAAAGAGGTTTGTAAGTCTAGAGACAACTGGCACTCTATACTGTCTGCCTACCCCTAATGGATAAGGCGTGATGATATGTATTTTTTTTAGAATCGGCGACTGAATCTAATTACTGACTTTACTTTACTAGTACATATATTAATTACACTTTAACCCATGAGGGTTGCCTTGTGAAAAGCCGTAAATATAAAGCAAGATTTAATACTGTCCCAAGCATATTTTATCCTTTCATGTTAAAAAAATACATGTATATAACGCATGTTTTTACAACGGGTGTCAGTCCACTCGTAGCTTTAGTAAAACATTGTGCAAATAAAATAAAAACAAAGTATGAAAGCATTTTTAAAAGCCACTAAATTTTGCCTTTAAAAGCTTAAAATTTCGCTCCCAGTATATGTACCTAGTTACTACTTGGTCTTCTGCCGTCTGCATTCACTCCGTTTTTTTGCACTATACAACGCTCTTTTTATAAAAAGTTCCATATAACAGGGTATTAAACAGGGTTTGCGCGTATTGTAGGATTAGCGTGAAGGTAATATTTTAAGGGAACTGATATTTTAATTTAGTTGATTACTAAGGTATATATACCTATATTTTTCTTATTTGTAGTGTTATTTATATGATTATGTACATTTAGCCATCAATTATTATTTATTTCCTGTCATTAATATATGTATATTCTTCACTCATTGGTGGTTTTGTTATCGTAGAAAGTGCACATATTCATCTTCAATCTAAGGTATCAGTTGATTTTTATCTCGCAGAGAATAAATAGGCTTTACTCTCTCTGCCTACACAATGTCATGTGTCACAATGCCGTTAAATGTTTTGTGCCACATACTTTTAAAAACCATAACGACAGAACATACGTTTTTAAAATCAACTTTCAACGAAACGTATCTAATAACAGCAAAAACGTAATAATATATCGACCAACACAATTTTGTACAGGCTGACTTATTCTTAAACACAATATCTTACATGCAGGAGGAAACCAAAAGTCAATCAATTAACGTCGCATAATTGATAAAAGAATTAAAGTTACTACCATTTATAACACAATAATAAAACACAAAAAACTCTGTAAATTATGTATTATAAATAATAATAATAATAAAATATGTATTATATAGCAGATAATAAACAATAAACTTTATATAAGTCGTCAATTGACATATATATATTATGACGAATTCTAATAGAAAATCCACTATTTGCTAATTTGTGCGAATCAGTTATTATTATAGAAAGAACATATTATGAGGAATATACTAAGTACCAACTTAGAATGAATTATTAAGACAATGTATTCAGACTGGTATGCATTACAAAAATCGCTAACTCATAAAACAAATTTCGTTATTAATAAACCTTGAGTGAGAGTTTTGCGTTGACGTAAAATTTTGGACACTTTATGACGTAAAGAACAATTTAATACTTAAAAATGCTTAAAAGCCCAGTTGAACACCAGGTGTGGATAAAATAACGGTAACACTAGCCGAGGGCACATTTTAATAAGAGGAAAGGGCGACAAAAACCGGAACAAATTAAAAAGTCACCACTTTGTGCCACTTGCCGAGAGACATTTCATAAATCTAATTTTGAACGAGGCAAAAAATATATGACGTCTGAACTGGTACACAAATACCTACCTAACTTTGTTCATATGGCATTCTTTTACTTATCTGAATTCTTTTACCTTGGATTGTTTTCATTTCATTTGGAGAAACTTCGTATCATTATGGCACATAGAAAATAAAATGAACATTAGAAAAACCTTCGTCTGAAAGTCACAATTATGAGTATAAAATAGTATTTCTTATTTAAGCTTATAGTTAAGTTAAGTTTATAGAAACGTACCTTCAGTACGTTTCAATAAACTAAGTTAACTTTGTATGTATACGTGATAATAATGTTTAAAAATATTACAGAAATAGAGTGATACCCCTAGTGTTAGCCGCTTACCATCAGGCGGACCGCATGATTGTAGGCCACCCAGATGGTATAAAAACACCATCCTATATTAATTCTTAAGTTCATTATCATTCATTCTTAACAAAATCAAAATCAAAATAATTTATTCAACGTAAGGGACAGGAACACTTATTGAACGTGACATACTTAATATAAACTAAAGTTACCACAAAATATATACAACCACACATATCATGACGCGATTTCCCGCACGGAATAAGCATAGAGAGTAGAGCACCTGTTCTATTTAAAATTGTATACCGCTTTATCCAAATTCATATGTACTCTATCCCATATTATGGACCCCGTAGGTTTATTTAAGTGTATCAACCTACATGACCTGTACGCTCATAATAAAATTTTATGAAACACGATCGCAGCACTCCAATTTGACAATCTAAACTATTCTCGAAATCACCTGAAGACACACAGAAAATTTCATTAAAATCAGTCCAGCCATTTAGGAGGAGTTCAGTGACAAACACACGCACAGATGAAATATCTAATAATAATGTATATTATAAACATGTTATGTATACTGTTATGTAATAAAGTAACATATGACGAGATGGTCCTCGTCTCTCGAGTACGTCTTCACATACCTCTTTGAATGTATTCTCAGACGTATATAGGTTACCTTATTGTTACGATATTTTTCATTATACCGATCAAGACATTTAAAATCATTCATCCATCACGCCCCTGGATCTACTAAAATCACTACTAAAACATATTCATTTCCAATGTTATTTTGACCTCTCCATTTTATCACAAATTGATACTATTTTACTACACGATGAAGTAATTAGACCGAATGAAACTTTGTAGACACGGTTTAGTAGATAATATCATATATTTATTCTACCTAAGTATTCAATTTAAAAGGTCTAACATTAAACAAACCTAGATTAGTTATGTTTGAAATTTATATGTATAGTCTGTGTTTTATCGTAATTAATGTACTATTGTTGTTTAATGATTAAAAAGAGGTATACATTTCAATAAATATAAAGCTTTAATTATTTTTTTTTTACTTTTAACTTTAATTAAACTTTAATGAAATTAATAATTTAAGTATATAATTTTATTAAATATATTTTTTTATAAATAAATTATAAAACTATACTTGTTGTTTATTGATTAAAAAGAGGTATAAATTTTAATGTTGACTATATAATGATACAGATAAAGTACTTATAAATATAATTAATATTCCAAATCTATGTCATGCGGAAGGGTGCAGAAAAGACTGGTAGCATTGCCACGTTGTATGGCAATGCTGACACGCTGAGAGATATATTCGCTAGCCTTTTCTTGTTGTTAAATTTCTCAATGACAACAACAAGAGATTGAGATTGATTGCGAGATTCAGATTTTTTATAATATTTTCTTAAAAAGAAAAGAGAAAGAAAAAGAAATACACATTGATTTTACTTGATCGGTATATTTTGTTAATTATTGCTTATTGTTCTTAGTACAGCAATTAATCACACCATAGCTTTACAGTGTAGGAAAACATAGATGCCTACATACGCTCTATTGAGAAGATATTTAATGTAAATCTGACACGTTGGCACCTAATTATATCTGCTGCGTATAGCAAGTGTGTTCCCGCTGACGACTACACAGATAGTAACGAATAAGTGATAAAGGAGTTTTTAAAGACCAATCCTACGCTATTCTAGGCTATGGCAACGGTTCTGTGGCCTACTTTAAAAGGCCGCTTTAAATTATGATAAGCCAAAGTACAGCTTAAGTATGTCGACGAATTGAACAACACACTAAGTGCAGCAGTAATCAGAAAATTGACCTAAGAAGGTATTGTTTTACGAATTTTTATAAAGAGGTCGGTGCTTCTAGGACGTTAGTTTAGGTAATACGTGAATAGAAGGTGAGATCAATATCTTGCTTTTTTAGTACAGGTACATACTTAAGCTAGTGCATGTTTGAGGATACTGATGTATATGGATGAAGCGAGTATCATATGTAAGTTGATAGCTAAAACATTTTAAAATGTAAGATATAGGTATTTATTTTAATCTTCTTTGGTAATATTTATTTATTTACACACACATTAACATCCTTACAGTAGGTATACCAATATGATGTTAAAAGAAAATTATAATAATAATAACATTAATAAACTAATTTACAATATACCAAAATACACTTTAAAAACTTATATATTATCAAATAATTTCTAAGAATTTGCTAACCGTTTCTGCGAGTTTCGGCAGGGTCTGGTGATATATATCTATATCGTTAGATATGGTGTTGATCAAACTAATGGTTCTCGAAAGGGGAGCGTATTTGAGAAGGTTTGTCCTGGGTGTGGGCTCACTGAGCGTAGGCCGACGGCGGCTAGCCGTAACGCAGGCTGCCGGCGCGCACAGGCGCAGCTCCGCGAGCAGCTCAGGGTGCTGCACCTGCCCGCGCGCCACCCGCCAATATTTTTATTTTGTCATATTTTATCTAAAAG